>JAUUIK010162909.1:8319-21918 GCA_032270385.1 Urticina crassicornis | reverse complement strand
TGGAGCATCCAATCTTTGGTGACCCAGAAAAACTGTTATCTCAAGAATTCCTGAGACAAGGGTAATTTAATTTGATCATAGCATTTTGAAACTTCTCATGTTGGTTGAATCATGCATCACATTCATTTTACAGACTTATAGCTAGGGTTAAATTTGGACGCCACACAGGCTAGTACAGTACATGTAGGTCATTGCCATGCACATGTACATAAATTATGTACATGAGTACCTTCATCAAATGATGAACCAAGTGATGACATGCATGCACGTGCTTGTGCTCAAGCCTGTTTTCTGTACAACGCAGGGCCTCTTATGCTTGAACTTGTGCTTCAATAGTTAGTGAAAACAAAGCTTACAGCAACAAGGATTACATACTTTTGGCTCGAGATTTTTGCTGCCAAACGTACTCATTCCAACGTGGAACTTCAGCAACTGTCAGTTTTTGTCCAAATATGGCACAAACGTTTGGCAGCCAAATTCTCATGCCGAAAGTATACGAATACATTAAAACTGGTCATACATATTTTAATTTAAGATATCTAGAGAGGAAGAAAATAGTTGGTGGTGATGAAACCTCCTTTGAGTACCGATGGGGACAGCGTGCATTAAAAGAAACATCCAAGAGACAAGTGTTAGAGTTCATGTCTGAGGTACGGTATGACATCAAGTATTTCAGATGCATTTCAGACTGTGGGGAATATTATGGAGTAGAGCTTGGAGAGTCTGTTTTGGCCATCGTTCTTCAGCCATTGTGACTGAAAAAGCCTCTGAGAAAGCCTTATAGGATGGCGCACTGTGACGTAATCCATTGTTCCGTAAAATGCCAACCAGAGAGCGACTGGCTGGAAAACCAAAGCAAAGTGCAACATCTATTGTTAATTTTGGTTAGCAAAGTTAATGGCATCTTTCATAACTGTTCGTTGTGAGCTTATTATTTACAACCTTTTTTGTTTGATTTTGCATTCAATTGCTTCCAGATTTATGGCACAGAGTGTAGCGCATGGACTACACAAATGAAAGAAATTGAACAAGAAGAACAGGAAGAAAACAGGGAAGCGGAATAGCCAGAACAATTCACCTTGTACCCTGTACCCTTCGAGACAGAGAGGTAGACAGAGAGAAAGATACATTTAGTCTTTCCCTTTGTTATGATTTCTTGTTGAAGAAAAAGCGGACAAGAAAAAGACTACATGAAAATAGAATGACGAGGAAGCTTCGTTAGCAAAATTATCCCAACGTACCTCAGATGAACATAAAAGCACTTTTATTTAAATGCTTACACAGAGTTTCAGTTCAAAGACTTATAACTTATTACAGAGTATTTCCAAACGAGTAATGCGTGTTTAGTAATCTAGTATCTACGCACATTGAATGATTTTTTTTTATAAACGTAGAAATGGTGATCTAAACACACAGATTTTGAAAAGTTTAAATAAAGAAAAAAAGATTTTCTACATTTTCAAGAAAGAACCTGTTTACCAAATATCGTGTATGAAGGTACTGCAGTATTTATCATAGATTTAAATAACACTAGGCCAGATCACGTTCACGTCGAGAGGCTGCACGAAATGGTATTTGCTGGCCAAGGACTCGTGTCTCTTATATTTATTTTATATTTTTACAAATGGCGATTGTACTTTCAGATGAATTTATTTTGCTGTTTGGGATCGAGTCGGGTAAAAAAAATCATTCGAATTTATCTCTGGTTTATTATTTGCCTTTTGGCGGGGGGAGGGAGGGGGAATCAGATTTCTAATAGTTTCGTGTTTGAGACGGAAGTATGTATGAAATTTGTATGTATTCTTTTGTCCTCTTTTCTCTATTGCTTTAAAGTTTTCTTAAATCTGCCGACAAGTAATTTTTAAGCGTTGGACGGGTCAGGTTGTTTATTACCAGGAGGGAATGCGGCTATCTGCAGGGTTACTCGGAAATGATTGAATCTCTAGCTAATGCAAATTTATCGTAATTCATTTCGGAAACGCTGTTAATAGTGCAGTGTTCCTCTGAATAAACACCCAATCCACATCAATTTGAAAACGATTCGGTTTTGAAGCGAAGTTGTGACCAAATATGGCTGTTTCAGGGGAAACAGAAACAGGAAAATCTGTTAAAGTGTTTCCGTTGAAACGCTTTGAAAATGAACTAAAAATAATTCACTTTGGTTTGGGCGTGACGACATTTTTAATGTATCAAAATTACTCGCTGTTTTATCTCTTATTCTACAAGACATTGTAACAACCCCCTCCCCCAACGTTTTTTTTTAATTAAAAAAAACCACCCCTCGTACTTTGAAACTGTTCGGGTCCCCACTAAATTTGACCTGCCACCCACCAATTTTATCTGCCACCCCCCCTCCACCAATTTCGCCTGCCACCCCCAGGTAAATTAAACAATGAATGCAGCCTAAAGAAGGCGCACCGGCCGACAAGTTAAAAGCGTCGAAATCCATGATATGGTCCATGCAAAGGTGGGCTTTGGATTGACAAGATATCAGAATTCTCTATGAATGATACACCATCAAATATCATAATAATAATAAACACACGAGACTTATAACCAATAATGACTCTGTTTACTTGACCTTTACATGCTGGGTTACATAGTATAAAGTATTACGTACCATCATTATGTATAACCATATTATATATGATGGAAGATCAGTTATCCTTCAATAGTTCGCATGTTTGGTTTATATATATTGCTAAGATATAAAACTTTGAACAAAGGTTTGATCAATAGACCCTTTTAATAAGTGGATTCCAAGTGACGTCAACCGCGGAAAGCCTGTTTTGGATTCATTAGACCAAATCAGATTTCCGCAAATGACGTCATCCTGGGCGAATTTTGCATTACTCTCGAGTGGTGGAATTGTGCGGAATGTTTACCTTCATCTCACTGTCAACACGTGCACTATTTACTATGGGATTTGGTTTTATGTTCTTGTAATTGCCGAAACAGTATATCGTTCACTCTGATTCAGAGGCTATTCGATGATATTGGATTCGCGAGGAGTGATGGGATCTCTTGGATATACTTCCCAGCACTCTCTGCGCGCTGCGTCCTATTCCCGAATGCCTCTCCGGGAGGAGTGAACCGATTTCAATACGAATATTTTTTTCCCCTACGGTTATATATGGATAGAAATACAATTTTGAAGCAACGTGCACTAGTGAGATTAGGAAAACGAAGCACAATTATCTAACTGTATAAAATAATCAACCCTACACCAGTTTTATTGTTCAGTTATTTGGAAATTGGCCAAGCCCATGAACACTGCTTAACACTGCTAAGGCCCGGTTTAGACGTCGAGTTTCACATGTGCCGAATGTAATGCAAATGAGCAAAACCTATTGTTTGAGTTCATTTGCGTTAGATTCGGCACATGTGAAATTCGACGTCTAAACTGGGCCTTATATGGACATAATTCTACGATTCTTTGACAAGTACCCAAGCGTTAACTATCAGTATTGAACAAGGTCGGTCTAGGTCGAGTAATTATCAGACAAATTGTCCTTTCTTCAGACTTTTGTACTGAAATATTGCAACGCTTGGAGACTTGTTTTTGAATAAGTGTAGATCAATTTTTTATTTTCTTTAATTGTCATATTATCAATATCGTAGTCTGGACCATCAAAATCGGACCAAAATCAATTTAAAACTAAGACATTTGTTACAAGGTCATCATTATCACTGGCATTGATAAAGTAAATCAGATATTTAACGTCAGAAATTTAAGACTATGGAAGAAAGTTCGTACATGGGATCTAATTTAGTAAGCAGTGTTCATGAGCTTGCGCAATTCCTTAACATTTTTGGCTATTGAAATTAACTAATGATTACATTTTAATAACTATTTCGATATACATTTAAAACTAGTAGTAACTAGTTATTTAAACTAATATAAACTAAGATTAATAATCAGTTCATACCTATATGGTTGATATTGCTGTGGTATAAAAGTCATGACATGATTGGTTAAAATATCTCGCAATCTCAGTGCTTAACTGGACTGAGAAAATTCAAAGTTCCACTGAAATAGTAATCAGTTTGTTATATATATAAGGCCATCCAAACGATCTGGCTTGATTATCTGAAAGACTATCATTTACTCATGTAGTCCCTTTAATAGATGTAGTAATCATTAACAAAGTAACCAAGACTATTCATGACAGCGAGATTATCAGTGACCTTGCGGCGATAGAGTCCTCCTGATGTATTGTATCTAACAATACAAGGTACTGAACCTATTACCTCGCTTTCATAAGCTTGGGTACTTTTCAAAATGGTTCCTACAATTGTGAACGGGACTGTTGTAAATGTATATAATCAATACTTAAACCACGGTAAAACCATTGCGCATGCGTCATTCGAAGGCCAGATTACACTTCAACTTGCTCCGCTTAGCTATCTGTGCCAGTATTTAAATTTTAGTCTCTCAATGCATAATCGTTTTGAAAATTGAGCTAAGAAAGGACTGTCAAAGGCTCTTTTTCGATTTTCTTGAAAAAGAATTGCACGCTTCGGTTCAAGGTATATTACCTTCGAGACCTTGTTTACCTTGGACGCATGCGCAGTCATTTTTGTCACGACACCAGGAGAACTATTAGGTATATGAGCCAGCTAGGTTTCGATTACGATCTTATAATGCGTAATAAGGTCAGTATACCCAGCAAATAAAGCTTTTGATTTTAAATATAAGTGCGCAAGCAGAGAATTAATAGAGTTGGGGCAGTCCCATTTAAATAAGTTATTCGTTGCAGTAGGCAAATTTTAAAAGGCCATATATCGGTAAACAGCACATGATACATAACTGTATATTATATGTATATATTTAAAAATCATTCCAACTATGTATTGTGTATTTAAAATGTAAATATGAAAATAACCAGTTTTTTGAAAATAGATACTATAGCCCACAAAAACCGAGCGATTTCGTTGTCTGACTTCGCATCACCGCAGTACGATATCATTTCTTGGCGAGTCGCGATGCTGGGACAACAAGAACTCTTTGGACATGCTTCGAACATCCAAGGTTAAACGATCAGTTTCTGAAGGCTATAAAACAGAGGATTGCCGCTAGATACACTGTTGAGGTGCATGATACGTTCAAGTGAGAGAATATAGTTCAAATATAGAGAAGAGAAAAGTAAATAGATAAATTAGAAGCCCATATATGTTTGGCAGTAGCAATAGTTTTTCGGTTTAAAAATATTCAAGTCCAAAAATAAATAATTAATTAACGAGATGTTTTACATAATCACACACGCATATGTTTCGTGCAATCGTGCAGGCAAAAAAGCTGTAACGAGGGTACGAAAGCATGCACTATGTATACTAATATAAGAAAGCACTCTGCTCTATGCATGCAAGTATAAGCAATGCACATGCTAGTATAGGCAATGCGCACGATAGTACAAGCAATGCGCATCCTAGCAAAATCAATGCGCACACTAGAATAAACTTTGCGCAAATAAGCAGAAGCACTGCGCATGCTAGTACAACGCTAGTTTAAGTGCTGCGCATGCTAGTACAACCATTGCGCACGCTAGTTTAAGCATTGCGCACGCTAGTTTAAGCAGTGCGCACCTTAGCTTAAGCAATGCGCACGCCAGCATAAAATTTCATGACCTTAACAGTGTAAAAAGCGTTAATAAACCAACATATTAACAATATTCATGTTCAACGATGATATCTTGTACATTTCTACCACTACTAATAGTCTGTATTCTAAGATCTAAACTACCAGACGACCTACTAACGCTTTAATTTTAAGTAAATGAAATGCGCTTTCTCTTTCTACCACTAAGATTTCAGCTGAATAAAAGTTTATCCGATTGATCATATAAATATTTGTTATAATAAAGTTTGGACGTTTGTGGAACATTAATCACTTTCCGCCTTTTGTTTCTTGAGCTTTTTTATTTTGAGTCAGTATATAAAATAGAAGTCATTAATGAGTATATAAAACAGTCTGGAGCATAAAAGATAATCTTAATGAAGTTCTGAACGGTAGGTAAGTAAAGTCCTGTAGTCCAATATCCCGTAGTTAGGTTCGCCTTGTTTGGCGTATAATTTGTATCTGGAGTGAAATTATATTACAGAAAGAGACGGAAGTATATTATGCATGCATAAAGTAGTACGAAAATACATATTTCTTGAGTATTTATATTAACATTCAATATAATGCCAAAATTCCAAAGGACAGTATAAAATAAAATAATAACAGTTTGTCACTTTCGTAAAAGTGTCATATAGTTCCTAGTTTCTTTTCTGGTACCGAAGTACATCTAAAATAACCTGTGATTGGCTGTTAGCCTAGTTATCTGACCAATCAGGTTTCTGCTTAGATCTATGAGAACAGGTTGAAGTACACAGTAGTAAATCCATCAAGCTCCAATACCAAAGACTTGCGTAGTCATGGCAACAGCGGGCATTTATAAATTCATGCCAATTTAAAATGATACATGATTATTGATATCTTAGTTATATTTGCGATTGATTATTATAAATTAATCAAATTTTTATCCAGGAAACATTAGCTATTATATACCCTGGGGTGGTATACGAAAGTTCCTGCTACCTACAACTAATGTTTGATTAACTCTAAATGCGTTTAGAAAACTACTTTTAAAGAAGCCTGGCTTCCTTTATTTCTACTAAGACCGAACTAATACCGAAACAAAGGCACGATATCAGCTTTGCGCGAGCTAGGGACTTCATCCCTAGCTCGTGATATCCATAATTACGCATATGCAATATCACAGATATGTTTTACAGAGCTGTATACAATGACAATGACAATGTTATATATATCATATATATCAATGTTATTGTCATTGTATACAGCTCTGTAAAAGATATCTGTGACAGTTGCATATGCGTAATATGCTGTATACGGTTTAAACGGTTTAATCTATCCCGAGGGACCTATATATCAATCCCGAATGAAGCAGATAGTTCTTCTTTCTCTTGTTTGAGTATAGCGGTGCATATGATTAAAATACTTATATTGAATTGTATGGGCGTTAACAATTTTCTGTGGGGGTTGCGCACAGTCATCTACTTGACGACGACGGAAAGCAAAACCCACACAATGAAAGGGCGCCTTATGCTGAACTATTCAGGTACTTCTCATTTGTCTTAGAATATTTGAATGGGACTTAAAAAACGATCCAAGTTGTTAAGTGAATGGTTTTGAGTGTTTCGCTTTTTTTCCCGATGTCATTTGAAGTTCACGGTAACGATCAAGATGGCGGCTGTACATTTACCCACAATGCTTTGCAACCATAAATCCGTAAATATAACATTAAGACATTGACTGGCATTTTCCTTCGAATGTGTAAAGTAACAGTTTTCTTTTAACTTGTTTTAGAGTTTGAAAAATTCTCTTTTTAATGTTTTTAAAAAATGAGATTTTTTTTTGTGCGCAAGGAGTTATGGGTAAATGTGCAAGTCGCCATCTTTTTCGCTGTCGTCAATTGCCCACTTTCGATATATTAGATATTCTGGTTCACTGCGAGGCTGTGAAGCTGAACACCAAAGAAATATCTTCTTATTCCCTTGAATCTCAGTGTAATTTTTCTTGTTTCAGCTTCGCAGCTTCGGATTGAATTTAGAATCTTAATATATCGAAAGAGACGTAAAAAAATGGCGTAACTGTTAAAACAACTTTGAACCTTCTCTTGTATTCCCTTCATAAAAACAATTGAAAGTGAAGTTATTTCCAGAGTAAGTTGCGAGGAATACCTGCATAAAAGGGCCGTATATTATTGTTATTATGGATTAATGAATTCAGCTACATTATTACTTGTTATTTAAACTATAAATGATACGTTTACGTCTGTATAGATGACTAATCTAATCTATATTTTTCCTCGCACCGAGTGCATTTATGTCCTCGACATATTCAACTTTACTCAAAGTAAAGTGATTTATAAAAAAGGAAATTTTACATATTCTAAACTACTTGAATATAATTGAGGCTCTCGCTTTGATGCGGAATCGAATTTTTAACCCCAAATCTACATTGATAAAAGACTGCACGTTTCCTTAATCGAGAGGGATTAGAAACTAGTCAAAGGTTTTAGGTCTCAGTCCCTTACTCGTCTAACTCTTTTTATGGTAGGGAGAGGGGTTGGTAAAATGACGTTTCTTAGGTGTTAAAGTCCACAATCAAGGTCGAGGGCCACTGATAGGATTACTATCGTATACGATTAATATATAACTTTGAGTATATATAATATGATTAAAACAAAAATTAACCATGCACATCTGTATTATGGATATTAGCGTCTGTATAATAAATCCAAATACATTTTAAAACACCGCTTAAGTTGAGACAGAATTATGGTAGGGGATAGCAAGTAATTTCGTCTTGGACCCAAACCGCCCCATTCTTCCCCTAGCAAAACAAAACCGCACTATAAAAAGGGCCTCTGCCAGACGTTTGGCAATTTTCGTTGTCGATCAACCTTCAATGAGCGAAAGCCCATTAGAACATTAACTTTTGTTTGGTGAAAATTGTTATTTTTTTCGTGGAAAAAATATGAAGAACTTTGGTTCAAAATTTTGGCTCATTAGCTCGACGGGTAAGCCAACTTTGAGAAATGTCAGTACTTTGCAATAGACTATCGCTTTTGAAGTGCACATGACGAAAAACTGAGGTGCCCTGAGGTTGGAGGTAAGGGAAGCCATTTCTTTTATAGCGCGTAATCTTTAAAAATACACCATTAATGTGATTATATGTAGGCACTGCACTAACGATACTTCTAATGCAGATGCACTTAATATCAAATTATTCTTTGATTAATTGACTAAATACTACCTTGAAAATACAAGATTCCCGGCAACCTTACTATACGAACAGGTCCTTTTCGATATAATAGTTCCCAGAATTGCTAGGAATCATTAATTAGCAAAATCAATTTTGTTTTGGAGCTAATTTAATTTTCTACTACCTTTTCAGTCTTGTCTTCTTCCTTCACTGTCGTTTCTTGTTCTTCTTTTTCTTCTTCTCTCTCCATCATAGTAGGTTCTTGGTCACTTTCATCGTCTTCCATCCCAACAAGCACTTTAGGCGATGTGAAGCCAACTTGCAGATCATCGTCATCCACCGAGATTTCCTCATCCTCATCGTCGACAAACAAGTTATCGCTTCCCTCGGGGGTTCTCCCACCGTCGGCCTCGTACGAACTTCCTCCGGAGTCATGCCGATCTTTCAACGAGCCTGTGCCAAGGGAGTCGTTATCGCTCATACGTCTCTTTTTCTGGGCCGACCCCTCATCCCCTTCCTCAGAAATAGGGTTGGTAGAGGGTATATTTATAGTATGCATGGAGTACTCTCCGTACCCCCCATGGGCCTTCTGTTTGGTATGCCATCGCTTGTGTTTATTAAAATTAGATGGATCACTGAATTTCCTTGGACATTCCTTGCATTTAAAAGGTCTATCCCCCGTATGGACCCGAACATGAATCTTCAAGCTGCTGGAGCTGAAAAACGTTTTGGAGCAATGTTCACAGCGGTATTTTCTCTCCCCTGTATGCTTCATCAGATGAGCCTTCAGAGAAGTAGACTTGGTAAACGTGGAGTGACATATTTCACAGCGATAGACCTTTGACTTGGTTTCAACTCTGTCCTCAGAACCAGACAAAGAATCTTCATGGGTGTACGAAGCTGTGCTACTGACGTCTTCTTCCTCTTGTGCCGTGAGTTTGTCTTGGTCATTACTGATCGAGGCGTCAGGGTCAATCTCAGACTTTTCACAGGTGTGAAGGTGAAGATGCTCTGCTTCTTCGAATGACAAATTGCAGCGTGAACAGTTGTAGGGTCTGGATGACACTGAGTGATTGGGGGCTTCAGAGTGACTCAAAAGATGGACCTGTAGTAAATAAGAGCAATGATAAATGTGCTTAGGGGACAATTGTTATCAACTGCTAGAAAACTTCAAATACAGGTGCATGACTAGTCTCCCTCGCAGCCCCTTCAGTGTCGGGCTCCCTGTGCTCCTCCCCACAAGAGGCTGCTAACCCACGCGCAACATTCCATTCCCTTCGTCTGGCCAATCACAGCACTAGTACAGAAATCGAGAACTGACTCGCGCCAAAAATAATCAACATGGCGGACATTGTCAATGTCATTGTCAATGTCTATTTTGCGCAGCGCGGGAAATTGACGGGATAGCATTGCTGATTGGTTTTCATTGAACAATAGTGATGATTTTATTGGTTGCAGCCAGACAAAAGGAAATGGAATGTTGCGCGTGGGTGAGCGCAGCCTCTTGTGGGGAGGAGCACAGGGAGCCCGACACTAAAAGAGGCTGCGAGGGAGACTAGTGCATGACAGGTGTATGGACTACATACCTTCAGCCTATCGCCACGAGTGTACTGTTTCCCACAGTATTGACAAACGTGAGGTTTTTGTCCACTGTGTCTCAGCATGTGCCTCTTCAAATCAACAGCTTGTGTGAAGCGACGTAAACAAATCGGGCACTCAAAGGGGCGTGCTCCCGTATGCACTAGGAGGTGCCTTTTTAAGCGACTAGAGAAGCTAAACTCTTTCTCGCATTTTTTACATTTGAAAATCTTTTGTCCTGAAGATGTAACTAGTTCTTCTGTCAGTTCTTCTTCTGTGAGGCCCGTCTGCTTTGGACGAATCGGCCGTCCTGCGTACAAGAAAGAAAGAAAGGATGAAAATAAGATCCAATCCTGGTAATTTTATTCCACTAATCTTTTCTGTGTTGCTCAGCAGATATTGCCTTTCACCATTTCTTCGCCTTGGTAAACATCAGCTCTTGCACGAAATAAAATAAATCCTATCCAAGAAAAACTTAACCAAAAATATATCTTCCGTAAATAGCATATGACTTCATTATTGGCGGATGATCTTTCATTTTGACAAGAAAACATACATTTATGGGAAGCATGGGTGGCGTAGCGGCGAGAGCTCTCACCACTGTGACCCAGTCGCACGAGTTCGATTCCCGGACTCAGTGTCATATGTGAGTTTAGTTTGTTGTCGATTCTCTCCCTTGCTTCCAGGGGTTTTGTCCGGGTTCTCCAGTTTTCCTCCCTCCGCAAAAATCAACATTCTAAATTCTAATCATTCTAAATTCTAATTGGATCGTGAATTGAGGATCAAATTGGAAACAAGGCTTTGGTTTTATCTGTTATTCTCGTAAAAAAAGGCGTTTATTTATTACTGATTTGGCGCCTCGAATTGGAATCGCTTGGATTTGCAACTACGAAATTTTGGCTTTGACACTAAAAATAAACTAACAATGAATACACTACGGCACAATTACCTCTCTCCTTCAAGTGAACGACTATAGGCTGGGCATTCGAGTTCATGGTAATCCCTTGCGATTGCGCATGACTCACAGCTGTGTCAGCAGGTACTTTCCCGTCAGGCCGAACTTGTGGCGGAGCGTTGGGGGACCCAAGGGGTTCCTTGATCCCACTAAAGTGAGGATCTACAGCGATAGTTGCCCGAGGCCAGCCGTGCCCTGGCAAGACATGACTCGGATGGATTGGATTATTGATAATCACGTGTTGCATAGGTGACTGGTGGACCTGTGCATAGGACATCGGGTATCCATGGGGAGGATTGGAAGGAGACACTAATGAAGGGCCTTGGTGAGACATTTCAGGCCTACTGTATACGGGTCCTCTGTCAGTTGGACTTTTTAACGTGGGTATTGGAGGCTGGAATGCTGACATTCCCGAACGGGATACGGGACTTGGTAATCCATTTATTACGGTACATACTGGGCTCAGTCCCATTGGTATCGGGTGGCCTACTCCAAAAGGCCTAGGGGGGTCCCGTAGAATGACAGGAGTATCAGGGCTGGGAGGGTCAGAAATTGTCTCTGTCTCTGGTACGTTGGATACCCGTCTAGCTATTCCTTTGCGATCATGTTTTCTAATTGGTAGGAAGGAAAGTGTCACGAATGTTAGCAAAGTATATATAAAAAACCTAACAAACACAAATGGACCGCAACACTTTTGCGCGTTTTCTACCGTCCGCGTTCGCACAGTAGAGCGAAAAATTCCGGATTTACCTTGTTTTCAAATTCCCTAGTGGGTTGAAGCTCCAGAGCAGATATCGTATGAACAGCGTGAGGTCATTTTCCATCCAATCAAAATAATGCTGAGACACGCCACCGTCACGGTCACGGCACGGCACAGCACGGCACGACACGTTCGTAGCGTCAGTTTTTCACAGTCATACGAAATCTACTCTAGTTGACAGAGCTGCCTTATTAAGGAGGTCTGTTCATCGTTCAACGACACAATGTATCCAAGTTGACCTGGCGAGCTTGACTTGACGAAGTTGACAAATGATCGTCTTTTTAAATACGACTGACAACTCATGATTCATGTTGATGTGGTACTGTCATTGACCGTAGGTATAGTATAAACTGCTATTAAAGTAATTCAATCACGAGTTACCTTTTTGGTGGACTTTGAGTAACATTATTCTCCTCGTAGCCCTCTAATGTCTGAAAAAGAAGAAAACAGGTCTCTTATACAAAAGTTAACCTTGCATTATGCATTTCAAGCCTTGTTACCAAGGAAACTGGTATAATTAAATATGCAAATATGGATATGCCGGGGAAGAATAAATATCCAATTTTCATATATGAAAATGGTGAACACTATTCACGTTGCTCAACGAAGACAACCTAACTTATACAACTAGGTCGCTTCCATAGCTAGCCGTTCGACGTCCGTGTACAAGCTATAATCAGACAAGTGGGGTACGGTATAGACGCCTTATACCCAGCGAGATATTACCGCTACAAATTAGCATACACCAGTACATGAAACAATGATGTTTATATAAGTTATATGCAAATAAAGATAAATAAAGCGAATGAGTAGATTCGAGTACATGGCTCGATTTATTCGATTTGAAATTTCAGGAGAAAAAAAAATCAGGAAAAAAAGATCCTTAATGACAAGGAGATCGTTCTACAGAACGGTTACTTTTGCATTCGAAGAGTCATGTATTGCGATGCGGCTTTATTTGAAGTCCCGAAGCCCGAGGGCTGAACATCACGCTACAAGATGGATCAAAAACACGATATCGAATTGTTCGTCGTATTTTGCTTGGTATTTTAATCAATAGCGTTAATATTACAGATCTTTAAAAACACTATGGAAATATTTAGTTCCGTCCCGTTTTTTCTTACAACTAGCTATAGGTAAAGGGCGGTATAAGGTTGTTTTATTGTTGAATAGAGAATGCCACCTCCGTTCACAATCATAGATATAAGACTAAGCCTAAACAAAAAACTTTAGAATTGGTGGTAAAACAACGAAACTGTGGTTTATGTATTAGATTGAACGTCTCTTTATATGAGGCTTTATATTAGACAAACCACATCTAAGCCACACGTGGCAAAGTTACACTTATTAGGGCTATTACTTCATGTAAGACCGCTTATAACGTCCTGAGAATAATGGATACGCGAGTTATTTGTTATTGACAGACTCAAAGTCACACTTGGATTTTGGATTTGGAACAAGGTAGTTTAATGCAGTAAGTTGTACAAGGTAGTTTAATGCAGTAAGTTGTACAAGGTAGTTTAATGCAGTAAG
>JAUUIK010162465.1:0-11618 GCA_032270385.1 Urticina crassicornis | reverse complement strand
AGCAATTCAGAAATTTAGAAATCAGGTTGAGCTTTGCTGAGCTGAGGAAAATGGAAAAGAGTAGATATAAGAAGAAGATCCCTCGAAGTAAAGGAGAGAAATACTACTCTCAATAGAGAGTTTGTAAAGAAGTGTTTTTCTGATAATATGTGCTGTGCCAAGGAGGGCAATTTTCTGCAGTTTTTGAATATTGATGTAAATAGGTAACTTCTTGGGGAAGCTTTCTAACCCTGTTATTATTATTATTATTATTATTGTTATTATAGATATTAGATATTAGATATTTAGATATTAGATGTTACATGTTAGATATTAGTTATTAGATATTAGATATTAATTTTTATATATTACGATAACCTTCCATTTTATCAATTTGTTTATTTATTATATTGCTAAAAAATTATTATAAGTAATCATTAATAATACCTCTAATGCCATAATGATAAAGCTTATTTATGTAATTTAATTATTATTATATTAAAAACATTTTTAAATTATTGTTATTATTATTGTTATTATATTAGTATTATTAAACAAAACAGAAAATATTGTACTAGCTCATTCATTCGTTTAATTCCGTTTTATTGTTTGTCTATTTGATGACTGGATTAGGTACAAGTAGTACTAGTTCGCGTCAACAGTTCTCAGAATATGAGGTTGGTAGGGTTTATAAGGGTAAAAGTGAACTGACAATCGTCTTGAATTATATCTAATAGGATTTATATTGACGGGTGCTAATGACTATCTATCAGTTTTACTGCCCGCGTGGCGCCTAGAACTATTAATATCTAAAAAGTGGTTGTCATTCAGAAGGCCATTTCTCATCATCAGACCGACGAACTACGACTCGAACCGTGTCTCGATTTTTTCGCTTGAATATCTCACTTTCGACATACTAAATATTCTTCACTTCGAGGCTGTGAAGCTAAACAACAAAGAAACATCTTCTTATTCCCTTGGGTCTCAGTGTAATTTCTCTTGTTTCAGCTTCACAGCCTCGGATTGAAGTTAGAATTTTAATATATAGAAAAAGACCTATTAAAACTGAGGTAAAAGGGCGAGCGCCCGTTAGTGTGTGTATACATTAGTTCCATACCTTTATCGCGCCATTAGCCACATCATGTCTATTATACTTGATCCATTATACAGATTCAACCAATAATTTCGCGTGCGAATTTCTCCCAACATCCGAGCTAATGTCATTAATATGGAATACACCGGTAAGCTTTTTCCTTTTGTGAATTAATTACCATGGTTACTACACTAGTTAGGAAGACATTTAGGAAGCTTTCTAACAGCTGTTACGAGAAAAGCATGAGTTTTACTAACGGATATTTTCTGACAAGTTAGACAGGCTAACAACATAGAGCCATAACAAAAATTGTTTCAAAACTTCTGGCTGAATGATCGAGCGGAATCAAGGAACATGCCAGCTATCCTCAGAATAACGACCCACCAGATCTTCTGTGATCTAGAGATACTAGTTGTAGACATAAATTATAACTTTTTTGCTGAAAGACTTAAATTGGAACAAAATTGAGGCAAGAGATCTGTAAAGAGGGAATTCTAGTCTTAGTATGTAAAGATATTATAGACGCTACTATGAAAACCTTCCATATATAACACGTGTGTGAAGTTGGATACGTTGTATCAGGAAAAGTTCTCTAATCGAGTCATGTACATCTGACCTCAAAGGAAAGGTGTCGAGGGACAAAGAAAATGGGAGTCCACCCGGGTGACTGCCTAATATTTTGACGTACGTTCTCGGCAGGTTCGGTCGTGAAGATTCTAAGTGTCATCGTATGGTATGCCGGAGACAGAGAAATCATTCAAACTAAACTCCATGTCATTGTGTAGGTAGAATTTTGAGTTCTAAACAAAGAGAGAAGAGTTTGAGGTCTATTAGAATAAAAATATGAATTGATTTTGACTGCCGGACATTTGTATTTCCCCTCCCCTCCCCTCTTATCCCCCCGTACGAGATATGACGTAAGACACAGGTCATACTAAGAGCCAGATGCATTATGGACGTACAAAACGCATTTAAACCTTTGTGGTTGCATCAGCCAAACATCAAAGAAATATCGAATTATAAGTTTTCTTGTCAAAATAAAACTTATCGTTGCTTGGCTGTTTCTGAAATGACTTTTTCAAAAGTGCAAATATATTATCCACAATGCATCTGGTTCTTGGTATGACCTGGTGTATGGTGTACGTCCTATCCGTAACAATGGTAGAAGGCGTAGAGGAAGTAAAGGGATGAGAGGTCAAGACATCCATAATTTTTGCAAGTTGCATATGGTGTATGATGAGACGCCCAACAACAAGGGAGCAAAGTCCGATTCTCTCAGTATATATACATGACCTAATATACATAAAACCTTTAGTTTTCTACTTAACACAGACTAATTACTTTTCCGGCCAGGCCTATCTTGATTAAATGAAATCTTATCAAATTTATTCCATCAAGAAAATATAAAATAGTTGTTAATTGTCTGCCAGACGTGAATCGCTGAGATTCAACAGACAATATCACTATGATTAGAGAATGTTTAGACGGAATATTTGCCTCGTGGTTTAAGATCGATAAAAGTTTTCAAAGATAAGTTAGCAATTAAGATGTACATACTAGTCTTGTGTCGTTTTAAACTGCATGAGCGAACAATTGACTGAGTTGTGATCATGGCGCATTAGGTTTGCGACCACGCGGTATAGTGGTGATTGGACGTATATTATCTTGCGGTCAAGAAGAAGAAATAAGTTGAGAAGTACATTATCACTGGCTTGACCAATACAAATGCCTGAATCAAAAGAATTAGGAGCGTAAAAGAAAACGAACAAGGCAGGTGACACTCTTATAATAACTCGCAGGTAAAAGAAGACAGATTTAGACTAATTCGCATACCAAAGTTAATAATACGTTGAATAACTTTTATCCATTTTTACTTAGGGAATTTACGGTGTGACTTCATTTGGAACATATTGCTCCATGATGGCGTTAGTAACGAAATCTGTACCAGCTAAACAACATATCTGCGTGTGGACTTTCCCAGAGGGGTCTACGCCGGCTGTGAGAGTCTTGGTAGAAGAAGGCAAGATCCGTGCAGACATTTTGATTCGTATTGCAGCTAAAACTCTAGGAATATTCGAATGTAACCTTCAGTTCTTTAGTCTTTTCAAAGGTATCGAACATCCGATACGGAAATATGGCAACAACGAAATGATATACTTGCCGTGCAAGGAAATAATTTCTGTTCAAAGATGGTCGTTCGATGTTCCTAGAGAGAAGAAGCTACTTAAGACAGATGCTGGAGCCAATCGTTTGTTCGCCTTGCAATGCAAAGCTGACATCAAAGCTGGGAGGATTAAATCAAAACCTGAAGATATTCCAGTCCTTCAAGAATACTTGAACCCAGATTTCCCATGCGAGAAGCAGTTTGTGGAGAAGTGTCGGTCATTGTTCGGGTACGGTTCGGTCCATTTTGCAAGCTGTACTGTGCAGAGTGACCTATCGGTCAAGGAACTTAAACTGAAGGAAGGGGCGAGTTTGACTCTCACTGCAAATTCAAAAGGACTCTATTTCAAAACAGGTATATTATTTCACTAAAAGGTTGAATACCGCATAAGAAAACCAGGTGTTCTTGATCTTAATGTTGTCAGAATCAGTTCCGCGGGAATTATGTGGTATTGCATCAAATTTGGGCAACTGAACGTTTCATTCGAAAATGGATTGTTACATGTAGTTAGAGGCGAATATTGCGCTAAAAAGCATCATTTGAAACAGTCTTGCACCAATGATCTTCGCCTGAAAAATCGTTGCGCGCGAAATCATCTTCGTACTATCACAAAACAATAAGGAATCCTGAAATGAAAAGTTTACGTTAAAACCCCACTTCTAACAAAACAAAGAAAGTGCATCAACTCTTTGCAACCATTTTTTTGTAATGGAAGGATTCGATTAGGCAATTATTTGCGAACACGACTATAGTCTTAGTTGATTCAAATCCCTTCGACATCACCTCCCTGCATGGCAAGTGGTGACCACAAGCACGTCTACATTGTAAAGTGCACTTATTTATCATAAACCACTCCAACTAAATATAGCACAGACTCAATGTAGTCTTGATTTGGACATCTATTTTTCAAAAAAATACGTTTATGTGGGGAAAAAAACGCTTGAAAAAAAAAGTTTAAAACGCTCGGAAAAAAAAAAGTTAAGTATTATTAAATTAAATGTAGGTCTTTTTGTTTATAGAAAAAGTAGTTTTCTTCGCCCCATGGAGAAAGATTCGTCGTTGGTCTCAAGTGCAAGGCAACAGCGTTCATTTTGAGGTGTTCTTCACCGATGAGATGCGGTTTGAATGGATTGAAGTAGAAACTGACCAAGCCCAATACCTAATGGCCGTCATAGTAGAATTTATTTTCTTGATGAAGAGAGATTCAGAAGAACCGACGTTCAAACTGCCAAAATGGCTGCGCAACAACAAATCTGAGAATCGTTTAACTTGGAAGTTGATTAAGAATGAACTTTTCTCGCCGAAAAAGGAACCAGAAGAGGAAGAAGAGGAAGAACCCCAAGGAGAAGAGTTCTTGCAGCGCTTTGATAATCTTCACGATGAAGTGAGTTCTGACGAGAGCTCTGATGATGAAGGGGTGGCGTCCGCTACTGCGTCTTCGTCCAGAGGAAAAGCAAACTATCCACTAAGTTGACGATGAACGACGTCTCGATTTATCCTTAATGGCAATTAGCTTCAAGTGTTTTCTTTTCGGAACTGAGACGAAACGATCTGGGTTAAAATGCTCTTACACCAACTCCACTGACCGGCTACGAGAGGTGATCGTATATTAAGGTTCCTAAACAGTAAATCTGTTGCAGAACAGTGTTGTCTTACGAAACTTGTCGAAACTTACAATCTTGATGAAGGTGTTGCGATGGTTTTACTCACTTTTATGCCCTCCCATCTAGTCGTTCAGCCATTTAGCCTCAGCTACGAGGGCCAACATTGAACGATTATCTAAGGCTTTACGCATATTAAATAGTTCTAAGTTATTTGAAAAGGTTTTAACTAATAGCGTTGGGCAGAGAAATTGCTCTTTATTAAATTGACTGAATACATTACATACTTTAGTTCTTCATAAAGTCAAAACAACATGGTATAAAGTCCTACTCAAATAAAACAAGATTTGTTTAAATACTGCAACTATTATTGTACACTATATCAAATTTCCTTTCTTTGTTGTTAAATTGTAATGCTTAATGGCCATGTAACACCTCTTCTGAAAATTCTTTAAAATCAAAAACCAATACTAGGACTGGAAAGACCGTGTTAAGATTAGTAAAAATCCAAAGTTTGAGGAAAATCCCTTTAACATCGACAACGCTTGCCCACCAACATACATTTCCTTGTAAAATTTCGAATTTCAAAAAATTCTTACTTTATCAATAATAAACCAATATTTGGATTTTTACTAATTTCAACACGGTCCTTCTATTCCAGTCGTAGTATTAGTTTTTGATTTTGAAGAATTTTCAAAAGAGGTGTTACATGGCCATTTGTTATACTGAAAAGTGCAGACTACAACTTACATGCATGCTCGCAGTAATATAAGGCAAACTATTACAAGTTATTAGTGTGTGCATATAGTCTAGTAATTCTCCTGGGTGAAAATATGTATACCAGTACTTCATATTCAGCACGATATCTTCTTAATAAAATTGGTTTTCAAAAATGAATGCTGTTACCTTGTAAATAAGCTTAAAATGGCATATAAAGAGTTAGGACTTGAACAGGTTATAGAGGTTTTGCACGGTCACGTGACTAAGCTGACAATCCTTATCACAAATTTGAAATATAACAAAAAAAAATTTAAAGCTTGATAATATTATAGAGCATTAAAAAATGAACAAAATTGTCAAGTTCGAGGCTCTTGACCGCCTACACAAAGAATATCTAATTTTCGATTTTTTGACTTAAAAACGTCATAAACTAACAGAGCATCAGAAAATATGCAAGACTGTCTTTTTTGAGACTCCTAACTTGATTTGGGAAGAAATGATGATATGCAAACAATCTACTAGATTATTTGCATATCTCATCATTTCTTGAAAAAACAAGGTAGGAGCCTCAAAATTGAAACATGTATTTATATTTTTATCCTCTATTAGTTCATGAAATTTTCAAAACCTCTATTCCAATTTTTTTGAAATTTTTGTGTTAGTCACATGACGTGCAAAACCTCTATTGAATTCCTTATGGTGTGGAATTATTTTTATGGCATTTCACTGTGATATCAGTGTGGTACGACAAGAGAGCCCTACCGTCTTCTTCCTGGTAGGGCCTTCTTAACGGGAGTTTTAGAGGACACTTTCTTCTTGGTGAAGCCTGATAAATTCTTTGCAAACCAGTCTGATATGTCAGGTAGGTCCTTGGACTGGTTGAACATGTTCATTGAAGACTGCATTTCCTAATACAGAGCACAAATCATGTTCAATAAAAACAAAATGTCACAAAGGTACCACTAGAAAGATAGGATGTTTGCATGATGGCATCATTTGAATACAACTACCAGAATACTTTGCGGATTTTCTTTCTTATTCAGATGGTTATTCCCTCATGAGAATAGTAAGACAATTGGTACTGATTATCTAACAAAAGAAAGTAGGCAAGGCATTCTGGTAGTGGTAGTCAAATAATGCCATAATGCAAACCTCCTGTTAAGAGTTCTTGCTAGTGAAGTAAGCTTGGAATGTAGATTAATGCAAGCTCAACTCCATCTTTGCTTTGATGCAAAGGCATGGTTACCATGGTTACCTCTAGATGGGATACAGGGAACAGCAAATTGGTCTATGACTGCATAGATCTTTGATTGATTTAGTGTCACTATAGCCCTTTCGGAATTCACTTCAGTGACAGCAAAACAATAGTTCCAAGTCAAGGTGGTTGAACTTGAAAATACAGTAAATGTATGAAAACATCAAGTTCAATCTTGACTTGGAAGCATTGTTTTGTGGTGACTGGAGGGATTTCAGGGTACAATGTAGGTCTGTGCAGAGGTATTTAATCAGTATTCTTACTAAGGGATAAATAGGAAATATTGAAGAAAATAATATTTGCAATGTCAGCCCATTTTACACTTACTTTCTGAGTTTCTGGATCAGCAGTTGAAATGAGCTTTGGCAAAACAAGGAGCAACAGCAGGGGAAGCACCATCATAATTATCTACACAGTATGACAAGTCAGTATATTATAGATATAGTAATTATCTACACAGTATGACAAGTCAGTATATTATAGATATAGTAATTATCTACACAGTATGACAAGACAGTATATTATAGATATAGTAATTATCTACACAGTATGACAAGCCAGTATATTATAGATATAGTAAAAAATATACATGACTGATAACGAGTGCTCTGATTGGTTGAACATTTGCAGCATAAGTGTTTATATCAGAGCATATACATTTTCTGTGTGCACTTGCACATTTTATTGCTTCATTTCGAAACATCAAGTATAAAATTGTGCTTTGTTTTTGACCTTGACGGTTCATTTTATGTGACCTGTGGATGTTTATCTTGGTATTTAAGATAGTCGCGAGGTATATATGTGAGGATTCGGCAACTCTTCCAACAAAAAAAAGGAAATGCTGACAAGTTTGAGATTGTCTCTTGTGCTCTACAACTCACATCAAGTTTATATCACAGCATATTGACATGCTTGGTCATTTAATTATATTCCTTAATTACATGTATATATAACATGTTTAAAATGTTTCCCTTACACAACACAAGACTTTCCATCTGGTACATGTATGAACACAAAGAAGCACTTCATAGATTTTTAAAAATTTCTATAAATGTACACTTACCATGGGGTTCATTAACATATCTTTAACATTCCATGTCTCTCTTTTCTCAAAGAAAGGTGCTGGAATCTTGGCCTTGAATTTCAAGGGATAAGCCACCTGTACTACAGCTGAATTCTGTAAAAAGTTCACTTTGCGGGCTCTGCTTTTGCCCTTCGCCCGACCACTTATGTCCACTCTTACAGGCTCAAACATAAAATTTGGTGAAAGGGCTTCTACTATATATGAGCCTGCTGGTACATCTTTCACAGTAAAGGCCCCATCAGGCCGTAGAAAACCAATATAAACACCACCATCTACTATGATTTTAGTCTCCGATACCCAGTCTATAATGAAAAGGAGAAGCAAGTTAAAATTG
Source organism: Urticina crassicornis (assembly GCA_032270385.1). NCBI lineage: Eukaryota > Metazoa > Cnidaria > Anthozoa > Actiniaria > Actiniidae > Urticina > Urticina crassicornis. The sequence goes on along the minus strand of JAUUIK010162465.1, from coordinate 3,388 downwards.
CCTTAACAGCCAATCAGAGCGTGCGTTAGGTTGTATCTACTGTATGTTATATACTCTGATAAAACAGGCTCTTTCGGCAAATCAGAACGTGTGTTAGATTGTATCTATGTTATAATACTATGGGATGTTTTACGTGTGACGTACTGGCCGTCAAAATCTGCAAATTGTTCGAATCTGATTTTCAAAATCTTTTGATTTTGCTTCAAGTAACTAGTTAGGATATGTGTTTATCAAAAATCTACACAGTTTAGTAGACAATTAGGAAGTCTAGAGGGTTTATGTCGATGTTAAAAGTGTGTTTTTGTGCAAAACAAGTTGACGGTTTGACGGGCAGTCTTCAGATTTTGACGTCAAAAAAGAATTCCATAAAACCTTCCATATATTTTGTTAGCAGGATGTTTGCATGATGGTGTCATTTGACTACCACAAACAAAATGCTTTAAAAATTTTCTTTCTTATTTATATTTTTATTTCCTCATGAGTAAAGTAAGACAATCGGCAAAGCATTGTGGTAGTAGTAGCATTCTTTCTATTTAGGTCAGGACCTTACTAGTATACATGGTATGTAGAATTTAGAATTTAGAATGTATAATTTCTTGAAATTCTAATAAACTTACTGGACTCATTAACAAGCTTATCGCTTCCAACTTATGAGACATAAGTTACATGTATAAGGAAGCAGAAATATTTTACGACCTACAGGTATAAAAGCTATTACAACCATGATGCTATGCTAATAATCGTCTGATCATAGCCCCATTCTTTAAACAACTGGAAATGATAGAGGACTCTCATCTGATAATAAACAATGAGTATAATTATGGAATTACTAACCAGAGTTCTTGTATCCGTGAATAGTGACTTTCCCTTCAATCTTATATCGTTCAACTTGTTCCTCGGCCGAAATAACGCTAATTTGAATGATTAATACCAATAAAACCAACACCAAATTATCAAGAATTCCTTCCATGATATTTCCCTATCTGTTTTAGCCGACGTTTGCCTTTCAGAAGGAGTTATAAATATAGATTTATGACAATAACTTCAAACTATCACGACTTGATTGCAAAACAAAATGGCGTCTTCTGAAATGAGGAGGTCTGGGGGATAGAGTTGTGAAACGCATGACAATTTTGACATTCCGCTGGATTAAATTCGTAGGCTCATTACATTGTGTATTTTTAAAGTCAACAGCCAAAAAAACTGGCCAAAAACACTATAAAAAAACACCCAGATATACCCAGGTAACTAAATTACTAGAGTGAGTGTATATTTTTTATGATCCATTACAGGTACTGCATGTGTGAACCTCTTTTCAAAAGCGAAAAACCACAGGTAGTCCAAAAGATAAGTGTGCTATAAACTGATCATGGCCGACAACGACATAGAGATTGTACAGCTTCCAATAGATGTGGAGAAAGTTCGATTTGAAGGAATAAGTGATGAAGAAATGAGTGACGAAGGAGAAGAGGAAGATATTAAAATACCTTCTGCAACAACGAGGCAAACTCGATGGGGAGTTTCCGTATTTAAAGGTCAGTATTACTCTTATGTCAGTAGAAGGACAACACTCCTACATGTATACCCGAAGAAAGGTCTGCTTGCGAAACAACGCTAATCCTCAGCTGTGCGCGGCAACCCTTTCTAACCTAAACATGTTATTCCCGTCCCTGGGAAGCCTTTACTCTTCTTAACCCTTAAACCACCATAAGGACCATTGATATGGTCCACTAAATAGAAATTGGACACCATATATATATATAGACACTATAAGCTATATTTGAAATCGGTAACTTTATAGGTCGAGTTATTTAGGAATAGGGCAGATTTCGTATGAGTGGGAAACTTACGGTACTGTGCTGTACTGTATTCAAGCATTGTGATTGGATGGGATGCTTTTACATGCTTTTTGATTGGTTCAAAAGAAATCTCATTTTAAAAACATTTAAATGTTTTGTTTTGTAAAGTTAAATTGGTAGTGTAATCCCCCACTTTTCCCCAGTACTCACCGGGTATATAGATGCAGGGTTGTCCACTGATTAGTGCATTATTACCTGTCGTTGGGGGGGGGGGGGAGGCAGGGGGCGGAGGAGGTACTGTAGAGAGTTTCATTTAAATGGGGTGGTCATCTATAAATATATTATACTGGAAATGCATTTTGGAATATTGATGGCGGTAAGGATGGTATATGTTTAGCCCACCCCTCCCCCTCCAGCAACAAACATTAAATTGTGTTTTTCTTTTGTAAACCTGCAGAATGGCTTTATAACAGGCATCCAAATGAAAGTCTAGAAGACTTGAATCCAGAAATCCTTTCTAAAAGGTTGACGATCTTTTATGAAGAATTGAAATGCAACGAAAACAAAGACTACAGCCGATCAGCTCATTTCTGCATTAGGGCAGCTATCCACCGACACCTAACCTCTAAACAAGTTGGAAAGAACTTTTCCATTATCAATGATCCAGTTTTCAAGCAAGCTAATAAGTCATTGAAATATAAACTGAAAAAAATGAAGGAAACTATTACATGTAAAGTCCAGCATCATAGATCAATTGTGCCTGAGGACATTACCAAATGCTACGAAAGCAGAGTTTTTAGTGGAGATACGCCTACTTCTCTTTTACGAGTGAACTGGTTCAATATCAACTTTTTTTTCTGTCCAAGAGCTGGAAAAGAAATCCAAAGAAAGTTAAAGAAAACGTGTTTCGTATTTAAGAAAGACTTGAACAACACTGAAACTGTTGAAATGACCAAAGACAACAAAACTGAAAATAGCTTTGAAATTTGTAAAGCAGAAAAAAACAATGCAAGAATGTTCTCTACTGGTACTCGAGACTGTCCAGTCCAGTACTTAAAGAAGCTACTTTCAGTACTGAATCCAGAAGAGGAGGCATTGTTTCAAAAACCAAGGAGACAAGTCAATTCTACTGATGAAGTTTGGTTTGAAAAGTCACCACTTGGTGTCAATTCACTGGGGAGTATGATGAAAGAAATTTCCCATGCAGCAAAGTTGAGCCATATTTATACAAACAGCAGTATCAGAACAACTGCGGCTGCCATACTTGAAAAAGCTAAGATCCCAGTTGATTTTGTAATGGAAAGGCACCAAAGTGAAGAAAGTATATCATTGACAGAAAGACAAACTTTAGAACCACAAATGCTATCTTTTCAGATTCCTGCAGCCCAGATCTCAACAATGGCAGAACAACCTTTACAGGAGCTGTCTAAACATGATACAGAAGGTCAAGGCCAGTCAACTAATGTAAGTTTGAAATCTGACTAATCACCTTGAGGGGAGCATGTGATTCTACTCAAGCTTTGATGGAGAGGTGTCAGAAGTCAACCACTCTGATTCCAAAACGAGGTGGGGGAGGGCTTTTAGAAAGT
>JAUUIK010162354.1:0-11618 GCA_032270385.1 Urticina crassicornis | reverse complement strand
CTCCACTGATTGTAAAGCGCATTGAGACATTTGTGAAATGCGCTATATAAGAACTCCCATTATTATTATTATTATATCTCTTCTCATCTTTGTTGATTTAGTTTTTCAAGTCGTTAATCTCTCCTTAATCCGAACACTTTCTCTCATGTTATTTGCACACTGATTAACTGGTTACAAGGAAAGAGACACAATTCATGGGGTATAAGACTCGGTTGTTTTAAACAATTACGTATGAATTAGAAATACTGAGCTAATGCATTCGATGAAACTATAGTATATTCCCGGCTTTAAACTAGAGTTTTAGTTCAAATGATTTAAACAAAATGAGTTCTGCTGGAGTTGAGTTATTCTACAAAATCGATTTTGTAGAATATCTCAACTCCAGCAGAACTCATTTAAACAAATGTTTTGTTGTCGATTGCTTAGCAGTTAGGATTTTAGTCATTGTATTTTCACTATTTTAGTTTCCCGCCAAACCGATTAACCTAACTTATTTTTATCGATTCAAGAAAACACAACTGAGTTGATTTATACGTACTGCATGATGAAAATGTTGAGAGTAACCTATAGAGCATGTCATTATTCGGTCCTCGCAATCATTTATTATCATGCATGCAATTATTATTCGCTTCATCTTCAAGTTAATTACAGGTGTAAACATACAATTAAACTACAGCAGGTGTCGGTCGTACTGTCTGAGTGTTAGACATCTTGCTTTAGACAAAATTGAGCCCATGATGCACTTAAACACTGGCACTATTACCAATAGAGGCCAGGAACACTAACCACGAAATTTTTTTTTTGATTTTGACGTTTTAAATAGAAAATAATGTTCTCTGAACCCATGATGCACTAAAACACTGTCACCCGGCAATGCTAATAGAGGCCAGGAACACTAAACACGAAAGAACCGAATATATCAGAAGAAACTTGATTTTGACATTAATATTCTCTGATAGCATGATAATAATAATAATAATAATAATAATAATAATAATAATCATAATCATAATCATAATAATGGAAGTTCTTATATAGCGCGGCATTTCACAAATGTCTCAAGTGCGCTTTACAATCAGTGGAGGACTTTTGCATGACTAAAACACTGTCACTATTGCTAGCGGAGGCCAGAGGAACAATAACCACGAAAAAAAACCATAATATGTCAGAAGAAAAATGGTTTTGACGTTTTAAATAGAAAATAATGTTCTGTACAAGTTGGTGTAAGATTGCACCAGTATGTTTTAGATTCAAAGAGATCGGAAAACATCCCCTGAATTTATGATATGTATACATACATACATACATACAAACAAAACTCAACGCATGGATTTTCTTTTTCCTGGTTCCTGGTAAAAAAATCATTAATAATTATTAAGCAATTTTCTCTGAAGAAATAATGTACAACAAAAGTTTCTTAACTTGTTGTAGTGTTGTTGTCAACATACCACTTGGTGGCATTCACATCTGTCTCCGAGTCCCCTCGGGTTAATTGTTCTTTGTTCTTTTGTTCTTCGAGTGGCTTTTATTATTCACTTTTATGAAATAAAAACACCAGAAAATAACGAGGTTGTAAAACTTAAAAGTTGATTTTAAAACGCTCGCAGTACACCTCAAAGTTATACGCAACTGTGACATAACGCGGGATCACGAAGCGTGTGAATGACTTCATGAATCATGATCAGTATATATGCCATATTTGTTCTAACAATCCTAACAGAGGTAAACATAAATGCATTGTACATTCGTGAAAATAAGCTAAGTATATTGTAAAGAGGATTAGAGGTTTTATTGGTCTACAATAAGTGAACTGTTTATAGCAGCCATGGTTCGAAACCACTCAAAACAGCTCCATATTTTCTTCAGTTGTTAATCAAGTTTCCGAGTAAAAATCAACGTATTTTATCTTCTATATCATACGCTTAATTCATCATAGTCTAACAGTTTGCTCTTAACTCAGTCATTGCATGGGTGCATAGTTAATGGTCTATAGGCTACTTACCATGATTGGTGTAAAAATCCTTTATTTGATAAACACTTTTGTTCATCTATTTTTACAATTATTTTTTAGTTTATATTACAGAACCCTATTTTATGACTTTAAGATATAAATGAATTTTTTTTACAATGATGAAGTTGGCTTAAAAAGTCATTCAACACGCGCGCAGGCGGGAATCATGATAAAACAAAATCCACTGTAGCATAATTGTGGGTTACATGTTCGTTCGTAAGCTATATGTTATTTACCTAGAGGTGTCTTAACAACTGAGTCGGGGTTTATTGTTTTTGAGATTACTCCAAGGAGAAAGTATTTGAGTTGTCGTGTAGACGCTTATCATTACTTCGGACAAAAAGATCAACATGACGTCTCACACGATAGGTCAGCCCTAACAGAAGCTGGAAAGCATCTTCTAGACATAATTGAGCCGATGATGATTTCCATAGCTAATTGTCGCATTATTTGAAACCATACCTTTTTTTCCGTCAGGTGCTTGAACAGATAACCATTTAGTTTACGGACGTGCGAGACTCGGCTCTACTTGGTGAGAAGCCAAGCACCGATACGATAAGATCAATGAATGCTGCGCTTCTGCACAAGAATCAAATAGAATTGAATGTGATCTTAGACTCGAAGGCTTTTTCCTTTTTTCAAAAGTTATGTTTGTAAAAACAAAACAAAACAAAACAAAACAAAAAAATTAAACGATGTTATCCAAAGCCGTTCTTTTAAAAACCGCCTTCTTCTGTGCGTAGCATCACAAAGACACACAAACGGGTGGTACAAGGAATCGCTAACGAGAAAATTCGAAAAGAATAAAAATAACTGACGCTAAACACAATTTCGATGTTAGGCAAACTCGTTGTTCAAACATAAATTATCCAGATTGTAAAGCCAGTACAGAAGCCACCAGTTTCTTTACTTAACGCAATACACAGCACAACTTACATTCAATTAAATTTTGTTTATTTATATTCATCGAGTAATTAACAGCTTGGTTTAGTGAGTTTTAATCAAGTCTGTAGCAGCTGCCATATCTAAGCGACCAGCTTCGTCGATTGACTCGCTACAACTATTACTCTATTGAATCAAACTGTTCAGTCTCAGTATTTAACACCCCTAATATAGGAAACTTTACGTAATATACCATATTAATTCCTCAAACCCTACTGAAATGAGAGTCTTCGCTTTGGAGCAATACAATTTTCTTTAACAGAGTTATTTCAAACTTTTTGTCAATGTTTTAATTCTTAATATTTAAAATTTCTTTTTAAAATAATTTTGCGGCCGCTGGATAGCCTTTGTAAACCAGGACTCTGTATTTAACTATGTATAAATATAAATATATAGAGATCAGATATATATATATATATTTATGTCTTTCTTTGATAATTTTACTATATGTACATATATACTCTTATTTTATTCTTAATAATACGCTTTCTCAGTTTTAGTGTCTAGTAAATTCTTGAAGGGCATATTGTCTCTGATTTTTTCTTGGTCCTTGTTATTGTGGTTGGTTCCTTTCTGTTGTGCTTGTTGTGTTTGGTTCCCCGCCTTGTCAGCGTAATACGAATGATGTATACGAATGTGAGTTCGTAGATTACTCGAACTGATGAACTTCCAGTTACAGATGCTGCACTTGTAAGGCTTCTCTCCTGTATGTGTCAAGATGTGCGATTGTAGGTTACCCGAGGTGGTGAACGCCTTGGAACACTGTTTGCACTTGTAGGGTCTTTCTCCTGTGTGGATGCGTACATGTCTTCTTAGGTCACTTGAACTCACAAAGGCTTTGGGGCAGTACGTACACTTGTGGGGCTTCTCCCCGGTATGCGTGAGAATATGCCTCTGTAGGTTTGTCAGTTGCGCAAATCCGCGGCAGCAAATGTTACAGGTATAGGGCTTCTCTCCTGTGTGAATTCTGTTGTGGATCTTCAAGTGGGCAGCGAGAGCAAATGCTTTGGGACATTTCTGGCACTTGTAGGGTTTCTGTCCCGTGTGGATGAGAATATGGCGTTGGAAATTCCAAGAACGGGTGAAGACTTTACTGCAGTGTTGACATGTATATGGTTTATCGCCATTATCATCGATCTCTTTTTCGTCTTTTGGAGACTTTAAGTCATTTGGTGAGTTACTTCTCTTCCCTCCCTTTGGCGTCCACGAGTGGTCAACAGTTTCTAATTGTGGCTGAGGTACAACGACCATGGGAACTTGATCCTTCATTCGAATCGGTTCCATGAGCTGTGGATTCGGAACGAGAAACTTAACGGCGTATCCACTATTGACCATGTCTTCGATGGTTGGTGGAGTGTGCGCGACCATTTCTGTAAAGACAACGAACAAGTAGAATTAATTAAGAGTAAACTGGAACTAAACGGCTAAAAAAGTGCACTAGTTTGCTTTAAAAAAATTATTGGAAACGAATAACAAAAAAATATGAAATCACAATGTCAAAGGAACTAGTAAAGTTCGTTTAGTATGGAACTGAACCTGAGTAAGTCGATGATAAGAATAATTTCGATAATTACATTCTTTGTTGCTTGAGCTGATAAACAGTTTCAATTACACCCGCATGTATAGAATATTATAGAAACACAACAGTTATCGGGAAGAGCTAAATTTATCCACTCTATGGCTTATTTAGATTGAGGTAAAGATATAGAGCAGTTCTAAACCGCAGAAGTGCTGTCAACTTGGCAGGAATTTAAAACCGCAAAAACATGCACAATAGTATGTTGGCTCGGGAAAAGAATACGTCGCGTGAAATAGACGAGGCTCAAGTTGGAAAGTTATAGAATGGTGGCGCATCAGCTGTCTATCTGACTCACTAGCCATTTTGATTCGATTCATGGAATAGGGGGGTCTAGTTTTTGTCTTTGAAATATTGTTTAGGTGATTGAAAGCGACTGGTTGGTAAACCCACACCTAAAGGACAGCATCACTATTGTTTTTGATCAACCACTTGGCTACGTACAGAGACATTCTTTGTCTATCACCCTGTGAATATGCGCTAACGAGCCTCTCAGTGTGGATCAAACTCAACCGTGAAGACTTTTAATTACTACAGAAAGTCATTTAACTTATATTACTTAAACAGTTCGCTATACAAAGTGATCTTTCAAAAAGACACTTTGTTCAGAGGTGATGAATAATTTATCGAAGTAAATACCTTACTATAATAATCATGATTTATGGCTTTTGTTTAGTGCCAAAACTGAAAGAAACCAGTTCTGATTTAGCTTTTTCTCTCTTATATTCTCGAAAAATCAAAGCTGGAAGCCTTAGATTTTAGGTTTTCATCTAGACTTTCTACTTGATAATTTAAAGTAAACTGATGAAAATCAACACGAAAGGAAAAAAACCAACAACATAAAAATGTCGAACAATGATAACCTTATTCAAACTATATCCATAGCCTTAGTAAATTAAAGATCCCCATGAGAGTAATATTTTAAATATCTCAAGTTTTCCTGCAGAAAGTTCACAAAACGGTAAAAATAAAAATTTGAGTTTGAACTTTTGCATAATAAATTATTCAGCGCCCAAGTGAATGTAGTCAATACTGGAAATGATAATAAATGTGCATTTGTTCGATTTAGTTCAGAATTAGTGGGAACAATTGAAGGGAATCGACTGTCACGAGAAAGAAAAAAAGCATCTTGAGGATCAAAATCGACAAATCTAGAACGAAAATAAAAACCAACCTCAACTAGAATTAAACTTTGACCGTTGACAACTGTGAAACTTATCTATTCATATCTGATTTATGTGGCTTAAATGTTCATTAGTTTGAATGATAAGGACATCCAGATAAACCTTAGGCTATTTCCTTTTTTATACTTTATCGAACACGTCTTTTGTTCTTCCTTGATTCATATCCGCTATCTTAAGTGATAATTATTTAAGGAAGAGTTTCACAATGAGTGAAAGTTGTAAGGTTGTCAAAAAGCTACATTATAAAGTGCGATGGCTCACTGAAATCAAATGGAACTTCAGCACAATTTTATCCTGAACAAACTAATAGAAAGTGCTGCTGTCGTTTTGTGTTGGAGCTGGAAACTCTAAATACACAGAGGGTTGTACGAGAGTTAATCTAGTTCTGGGGCTATCATGTTAACAACCAATAAACAGCGTACAATTATCGAGATTTAAAGAGACAAAAATACTACTCACCAAAAGAATTGTAGCAGGGCTTCCTGAATTCCTTTTTCTTGATCAGAAATGAACGAGGCATTTTGGTGCTTTAGGGTTTAGTTGAAGCTTAAGTTGCGTATGGAGAAGAAGAGTTGAATGTTGAGTATAAACGAGAGTATAACACGGAGGACAAGATGGGTCTTGTGCTGGCTGATCTACACGATGGCTAGTCAACCAGTGAACTGAGTTGTGTGCATGGAGGCAGGTCTTATTATAGTCCCTCGACAGGTGCAGAGAAGACGGACAGCAAACAATTCCCGCACTTGCTAATCTGAGTTTAGCCTCACCTAGTGCCTAGTTGAATGGCTGTTGATCACTTGTGAACAAAGACTTAGCACGGCTCTCTATTCAGCTCAACACTGCTCTCCCGCACTAATTCTATAACTATTAATTTATTAAAGACCTGTTTCACTCCTATCAGGGCTTTTCAATTACCTGCAGGTTCCAGCCATGGATAATAAAACCTAAGTTACAATACCGCTAGCTCAAGGCTCCGATTGGCGCAATTTAGGCACTTTGGTTAATTGCGCATGCATGGAGAAGTAGTTTGTTCAAAGCCTGTTCATTGCTAGTGGCAAGTGCTATCGGCCAATCAGAGCCAGGAGTCTCAAATAGCTATCGAATTAAAGAAGGCTAGAAATGATTGGGAGTTTAAAAGAAAAAAAAATCATTGAATTGTTGGTGTTTCTCAGTTCTTCTCAAGATCCAATCCCACGGGTGTGCACGCTAAATACTTTTTAATGTAGCCATAGATTTTTCTTGATCTCTTTTTTAAATCTAATAACTGATAAATCTAAAACTTTAAATCTATTTTTTCCCTTACCGTGGTAAATGATTAATTTGTTGTTCACTTTCTGACAGACAAAGGTTCAAACTTCTTGACAAGCCATGCTTTCTGAATTATTGATTTCAGACCAAAGATTCTCGTCCGATCAACAAAGACAAGGCAAACTCAAACGAAAAGCTCACAAAGCTCACAAAGCTATAAACTTTGATTACTGACAGCTTATTTCTTTTTTTTGTTGCTCTTTTTTCAAATCCTTTTCAAAACGGCTCACTTATTTACTTAGAATTTCATTCATTGTTTTTAGTAAACTTCGAGGCAAATTTAACTCAAAGACAGAGTAAGAGAAAAGGTGATAAGCAGTAAAAATTGCCTTTGTTTCAAATGCCCAATTAGAGGTCTGAAATGATATGCTATTGTTCTACTGGCGGACTGCCGCTACTTCGACCATAGCAACGCTCGCATATTGTGCAAGTGTTGCCGTGAAGTAAGAAACCACCAGCCAAACCACTTGCTCTCAGGATGAGGCACGTGCATTACGAGAAACAGGTGCGCTAGTTTGCCGTAATATTCGTTCAATACTTCAGACTTACGGTACAATAGGCCCCAGAAATGAACAGAGTATAAGTCCTTTTTCAACCAAGTTAAGAGTTTTTCAAGTTACAGACACTCCTGTTGGTAATTGAGGAGTTTAGTAGCTTAAAGCTTTTGGGTTTGGGATAGGATTAAACAGGCATTTAAGTTGGAATTAGTCGGGCGAAGAAAACTGAAACATTATTATAAGCCTGTCTTTACTTGTAATTTTAATATCTAACAATGACGTCTATTACTGAGGGACTGTTTTGTGCTCACTGAAACAGACAACACAAATTCTCATATCTTTAAAAAATTAAAAAATGCGTTTTTTATTTAACATATCAGTCCATCCGGAACTCCGAGTATTTCTGGCGACGGATACCTCTACCACGATGCTCTGGTATTGTTGGGCTAGATATCCCAAATGAGTTAAAGTTCAACTTCCTTAAGTGCTTTAAAGTACAAATAATTGATTTGCATTTCCGTTGGTAATTCACTAGGTGATTAGCTAACTGATAGTATGTCCTTATTGTATCGGAATATATTGTATTGTTAAGGAATTTCCGTTGTTCAGCTTGACCGAAGAAACGTCGTTTCCTGACGACCTAAAACACAATCCTTCGCAATTCATAAAAAGAAAAAAAATCGGTCGAATATTCTCAAATCCCGAAAAAAATATTTTTTCTTCTTAAAATAGTTTCTTCCCCTTCTAACTTGTAACAATTCCAGTGAATTATTTCAAATTTTATAACTATATTTTCTTCTTGGTAACTAGCTTATTATGAACAACGCCAAAAACTACCTCACTTAGAATTTTGCTCTCCATTATGGCTTCGAAAGGGTATGATAACTCCAAGTTTTAATTTGTATGAAGGGTCATTTAAAACCTTTTTGCTATTGTCATGTTCACCAGTTCAGTGTCCTTTAAAAGCTTTACGGGTACCATGAGGTCCCGGTTTCCGTTCCGCAAGGGCCAGGACAGAAACATTGGAATCTCTCAAATGTCATAAGCCGCAGTCTGTTTTTCTAGCTTGAGTGTGAATTCTTATTTCAGTGAGATAACTTTGAGAGTGCTCGGACAGGATCACAATCGTATCGTATCGAGAAACTTTGAAGTATCATTGTTGAACACTGAGTTAGAGCCCTTTCAACTGAAAGATATTTTTATTCGAATAAAAGGAATTAAAAGGCTGTTTTGTAATTAATAATAAATGAAAAAAGCAAAATATTTTTTCGGTTATGTCATTTGTTTTCCACATAGCCTATTTAGAGAAAACTCGAGGCTATAGTCATCCTCAACCCTTCAACGAACTAAACAAAATCTATAACTCTTCCTAATTCAGTGACAAAACTGAACTTTGATTTTGAATCACTTATGATCGAGCTAGAACTTTAAAAATCTAACCAGGCGAGCGTCTTGTTTAGAAATAGAGCATTGAACCGAACAACCAGATCAACAGGTACACTAACATTGCTTTGAAATCCTACGTAGCTGTCAAGATACTGAAAAGGCATGAAAGGATACTCTGATCCAACTTCATATCTGCGATTTTCAGAATCTTGGTACCAGATATATGCAGATATAGAAAGTAGTGAGTTGAAGCTGCGTGGAATAACCAAGTCCAAGCTAGCTTGTCAGTCCTTTAAAACATATAGATACTTCTATTCTTATTACTTTAAGGATTAAAAGCGAAAAAAGGAATTTTTTTATTTTTAGAATTATTTCCCCAGGTTTACCAAGAAATGATTTGATTTCATATTGATAGTTTATTCGTATATACCCATAGCATTTGTTCTATATATTAAGTGATTTGCTTAGAAACTTTCAAATCTAATTAACTTAAATACAGTCCAGGTTGGAGTAAGTTTTAATAATAATAATAATATAATATGGCTTGTATAGCGCTTATACAGGTCTGTCCTAAGCGCTTTAAATAAAATGGATATGAACATAATTACAAAGAAAAAGCTAATTTAAATAAATGAGTTTTGAGATTGGACTTGAAAGAAAAAAGACTGGGAGTGTCTCTTTTTGAAGAATGAGGTAAGGAGTTCCAGAGTAGAGGAGCAGCAACTGAGAAGGACCGTAGACCATATGACTTGAGATTGTATAAACAATTCAATAGTATTTCGAGTTTAATTTTTTTAGGTATACTTTCTTCCTATAACATTTTCTATAGATTTCATTTAGATTACTTTTAATGTCCAGATAAATGCATATTACAATTAACATATGTGGCTAAACGAAATTCGATATTGAAATCAACTGTACTAACTGCTTTATTAACTTGTCAACTGAATGAATGATGATCACTGAGTCTTTTTCCGCGCTCCTGTAAATGCGAAAACGCGTTAAGAAAAGCTAAAGAAAAGATTTAATAAAGTTTGACACTAATAGTCTTACTCATTGGATCATGAAAGGTAAACCTCAAGAAATGTGCAAATATTCAATTTTTTCCTCTAAACTACCAGTTGGTATAACCGTGAAACACGCATGAAAATCTCAACATGACTCGTCGGAATGAAGGTTTTTTTCACTCGGACAGCATCTGCTGGAATACGTTTACTTGAAATTCCCATGTGACTCTCCTTTTTTTAACTTCCCATAACAGGTCGTACCTGGAAGGTAGAATATTCTACTATTCATAAGTAGTTAGCCTTCACGGGACGTCTCTTATTTTATTACACAAAACGATATCCCAAAGAATAAAGTCTTCTGTCTTGGCTATAGGAAAAAGTCGGTACAACAGAAGAAAAATCAAGGGCTAAAAAAATGAACTACATAAAATATTGAATTTTACTGTTGGTATATTCAAATCAGTGATCAAAGCACAGGCTAGGTTGTGTGAATTGGTTTGGAAAAAATATTACAGCAAGCTGAAACCAATTTCAAACTTGCCAAAAATACTGAAATCAAGGGCTAAAAAATGAACTAAATAAAATATTTCAGTTAATTTCTTCTGTTGGTATATCCAAATCAGTTTTAAAGGTAAAGGTTATGTGAATTGGATGGGGGGAAATAATTGGAAAAACGGCTATCTTAGAATCCAGAAGAACAAAGTAGAAATCACTGAACATGGCTGAAAACAAGTTTTACAGAAAATTGAGGAATTCTTCGATGGATGTTGTTTTTTACTTTAGAAGACGAATGATATCATATATATGAATTCAAAGAATCAGTTGATAGAGATTTGACTTTTTTCTGGGGGAAAGTATTGACTAGGATAAAACGTGTTTAACATTATTCAACTGTACGAAAAGTACAAGCACCTTTGTAATGTATCACTCGAAAGAAGACTGAAAGACATATCTAAAAAAATCATAGTTCAAAACTACCATTAACTCATATAAGATGTAAAGAATTTTGGCTTTGGTTTCAAAGTCGCAAGGTCATACAAAAAAACCTGTTTTTGAACCATTGCAACATTGGGAATAGTTTACTAAATTAGACCAGTTAGAACGACGCTACGTATTCCTTTATTTACTGTAGTAGCTGGCTTGACCAACGGGTACCAGTTTGAAGGCATATGGGTCTTAAAATAGCGTACCCGTGGTAAATGCTTTGGGATGAAGAATCCAATTGTTTGGAATTCAGTGAAATACAATTTCCCGTTCGGCCCGCAAATTTATATTTTTCGGGTAAAACTAATGAATTTGAATATGCCTAGATTTTATTCTGAAAAGGTGTTTTCGAGTCTTTAGGTGATGTTGGTGATCATTTCATTTGGTAAACAATTGTATGATGAAGAATTGATATTCTCGTTACATGGTTAAATACTAAAATATAAGTCGAGGGTCCAATAAAATTAGTTAATTAAAACAAAAATAGGTTTTAGATTATGTTTTTTTATGATTATTTAGTTGCCGATTTTCACCAACAGAACTTTTATTCTTGTAAGTTTCTTCTTATAATTTCAATTTATTTTTACAAAGGCTTTTAAAAGTGAATAAAGACTAAGACAGATTGAATATCAAGAGAGAGAAAATATCATAAGGGACCAGTCATTAATTACAGGGAGGGGGGGGCTGGTGGAAATGAGAAATGTGATGTTCAACTTTCGTTGG
>JAUUIK010161910.1:0-11642 GCA_032270385.1 Urticina crassicornis | reverse complement strand
CTCGGTCTTGATGTATTGACCTCGCTATCGCTTGGTCAATACGACAAGACCTCGGTCTGAGATTTCCCTGTAATGACTTCACTCTCGGTTAATAATATATTATTATTGAATATGGAATAATAATAATAACAACAACAACAACAACAACAACAACCATGGTTAGGGGAAGACTTTTTTAAATATTTCATCATCAACCAAGAAAGTCAATTGTCATAATTTCTGAAATAGTAATAATAACAAATTTATTGATATAAGGATTGAACCTACTTTTCCAGCAGTTGCAAACATCTTGCCATCATGTGAGAAATCAAGAGCACTAATTTCATTCTGGATCTCATCAACAGTCCTTAAAGGACACCAACCATTGAGATCCCAACATGTTATTGTACCATCAGATGCTACGACAATACGAAAGAGAATATTGCTTGTACCTTCCCACTTGACATCAAGTCAAGAAAGGCAAACACATAACAAAAATTGAAATGAAAATTCAAAAAATTAATATGGATCCAAAAATTATAGCAACAATATAGTAGATAAAAGGATAAAAAATTACATGTTGACATTAGCAGATCATCCTTATATGGCAAGAACTTAACAGTAGTGACAGGAAGCCCATAAAGTGAACCATGCTTAAGAGGACGTCTCTTCTTTCCCATCTCTAAAGAATAAACCTAAATAGAACGATGTATTAAAGGGGGAAAAATGAGCTAACACCAGTTAGTTAATAAAGCATTATGTATATAGATTACCATAGCAAATTACTGAAAGCTCACGGCACAGCATTGATGAAAATGTTATCCACTCAACCAATCAAATATCATGAAATCCCTCGTTATCCAACTGGTTATTCTTGGGTTAATTGCAATCATTCCCAAGAGAATGCGAAGACAAAGACATGGCAGTCATGTTGGTACCATAAACAAAAGCAGCTACCGTAATAAGAAATATTTTGTCAACAACCACCAACATGGTAGCCTGCATTGCAGCCGGAATAAAATATATGTAAGTATGTTTTATTCCGGCTGCAATGACATCATACGCAACTGAAGAATTGGCAAAATAGTCCATGCCATCACAATAGTCTGATCTGTGTCAGATACTTTGTTATTATATTGTATATTATGCTTCTCCACATCTTCTACACTAAACCACCAACTGTACCTGGACTGCACCATTGCCACACCCAGCAGCCAGGAACTGTGCATTTTCTGACAAGTGCACACTAAACACTCCCATTATGTCTCCAAAGTCTAAATCTTTGATTGACGATATCTTTGGGAAAACGTTAACTGGAGTTGTTGACCTTTTTATGAAAAAAAAAATTATTCACATTTAAGCTTATAATTTTAAATGAAAATATTTTGTTATAAACGTCCACCAACATGGTGATAGTCACTTTGTGATAATTTGAAAGATTTGCATACAATCAAACCCAGAACTTCACACTTTCTTCAATTAGGAAGAACAATACAGAATCATATTATCATACTTTATTAAAGATTATCTAAAGTTACCCATTATCTTCTTTGTTTTCGATGTTTTTTCCTGCTTGTAAAGCATCCTCGAGTCGTTTTCTTCCCGCCGACATCTTAATTGTTGGTAAACAAACACCTTCGTGTTGTTAATATTAAACAGCCTGTTTTTAAGGGCATTCGCTCTCGAGTATGTTACTGCTCAAGGAGTTACTTAACCTCAGAGTTGAGAAATTAGGACATATTTTGTCAAAAATTCACGAAAATCGTTTTGTTTTGCAATTAGACACTAGTCCTCTCACGGTAGTATCACTACAGGAGGCCCAACTTTGCACTTTAAAGTCATCGCTTTGAAAAAAAAATAACCATTTTTTAATGTTTATCTCTTCGATCATTGATTTATTTTATTTTTATTTATAGATCTAGTATTTCTTACCAGGTTTTATCCACCTCAGTTAACAAATCTCCATTGCACCTCTAGACTGGTAACCATGACTACCAGATTGAGGTATAATCAGGAGCCCCAAGCCAGCTTGAAATCAGCCCTTTAATTGGTAAAAGAGAATGATAGGTGTGAAATTTATTAATAACAATATCTTAAATCTCACCCTGAGGAGACTCGAGGCGTTTATATCCATGATGGCCGGATCACCTGTTTATCAGTTTTCGATCTTTAAAGTCAAAAACTTTTAAGAAAGAAGCAATTAAATACCACCAGCTTGGATAGATACTCTTTGCACAGTCTGAGTGAACTAATAATGGCTAACGTTTTATCATATTGAATTCGTTAAACTGCGTTTAAGGGGAGTCTGATCATTTTTAAAAAAAATAATCGTTGCCATGGAATCAGGAGAAATCAAACATAGCTCGGTTTCTCAGCTTTTAAAATTCTCTTTAATCCATCTATTTTAATATTGGATTTTTTTTACTTTGGCTTAAAGTTTTAAACACTCGGAGTCACTGATATAAGTTTGTTCAGTGATATGAAACCTTTGGATACATCAATGTTTACATAGAATATTTATATTTACGTAAAATATCATTAAGAGCTCTATTTTATTCCTAATTAGGAATACAATCAATGTCAGTCATGTCACGCGCGCCAAAAGAAAAGGAAATGTTATTTTTAGCCATCAATTTATACCACGCCTAACACAAATTAAGTCAGTACGAAATCTCCCTGTCCAAGATGTTCTTTTAGCCCCTAGGGGATAATCTACACTTTTGATTGGTTGCAGTCGACAGAGCTCATTATGCATCCTGTTACGTAGCATGAAGTAGAGCACGCCCCCTTAACTTTGGTCCTTGTCCATTTCGGGTCTTGCAAGGAATCATCTTCCTGTGTCAATCCCTACGGAAGTGGGTCTTTGAAGTTCGAGATAGTGTAATAATCACTCAATTTATCGCTGGACTAGACATCCATCAGGCTGTTTAGTGGTTTTCGATGATTACAGTGGCACTTGGTATTTAAAAGTTCTCGAGATCTCAGATCACACCACGAGACGTGGTTTGTCAATATACGTTCTTGGTTCGCAAAGGACTTCGACATGAAAATATGTAAAATGGAGTGTTGTTGAAAGAGTACCACTGCCACATATCTGGAACTTTGGATGCTGTTTGTGCTCTTTTGTGTGGAAAACATACTACATCGATTGTTCGGTTGCTTAACGTAATCTGTCGAAACTCTTTCATATATTACAGGAACCCTCACAAATGCTGAATATACGTGTGTCCCCTCTCAACCAAATGGCGGACAATAACTCACTTCAATATTCGAGTGACCAGCACACTTACTGTGATACTTCGACTCTCAGTTCATCAAAAACCTCGCCCGATGAAAATTGGCCGAAAAAAATGCTTGCTGCTCTCCAAGATTCGGCTCCTCCCGAACCTATTCGTCTTGCTTGCATGAGTCCTGTTCCCCACAGGCCATTTTTCTTTGAAGAAGAGTTTCACGGCAAGCTATCAAGGGAAAAGGTACACGAACTCCTCATTGGCGGAACGGTTGATCCTGCAAATGGGCGATTTCTAGTCCGAGAGAGCCTCTCTGCGCCAGGTAATTATAGCTTATCTTTAACTTATGGCGGTAAAGTTGAACATTACCGGTTATTCTATTTTGACGGGAAGTATTCAACGAGTAAGGAGGCTGGCGAGAGGAAATATGAGAATCTTGTAGCTTTGGTAGTGGATATATTGGAGATGCTTCGCTATGTCGAAGAAGCTCAATCCGTTGATAAGAAGGAGAAGAAGTACTTTGAGAAATCCAAGCTTCACTCTTTCAAGCTTTTTGACTACAAGCAACCAAAATGGTGTGACATTTGTGGTAAATTTATGTGGGGGCTCAAAGGCCAGGGGATGAGGTGTGATGTCTGTGGGATGAATGTACATCAGAAATGCAATAAAGATGCCAAAAAGGAGTGCAAAGTACCCGAGCCAAAAGAAAAGCCAAAACCTAGAAAGAAAAACAGTAGTGCAGGCTTACCTCAGTATAGCATTTCTGCAGAAACCTTCAGAACTCAGTGCTATTATCAGGAGGGCTGTGTGCGCTTTCTCAATTACCTTAACATCCCTGTGTCTTTATTTGATGTGAATGCACTAAACCCTTGCTATTGTGATCATTGTTGTCAAGAGGTTGAAACCCCACTTTACAAAAAAGGGGATCCCCCTAGGGAATACTCTATGCCAATGGGTTGGTGCCGGTTTCAATTTATGGCTTCCGATAGAATCCCTGCAGAAGCTGCGTCGTCGTGGAATATGGCATTCATGTCCTTAAGTGCTAATCAAATCACTTCTGTTCTTGAAACTATGTTTGGAGGTGAGCCTGAGACCTCTTCCGACGAAATGCCCAAGCCACTCACAAAATTCACCCCCTCAATTATTTGTGCAGATCTGGATTCTCAGGTCACTAAGTACAATGATCCAGAAACAGATGAAAGGAGGGCTGGCCAAGTGGTCTTTCAAGTTTACATCCAGCCATATTCATATAGGTTGATGGGAAGAGCTGGTTCAAAGGAAGAGATTGATCCGTATTTCAAGAAAGAGACCATCTACTGGGTGACAAATCAGCTATCATATGTGGTTCCATTTGCCTTGCTGGTCAAGACTATGGATGCAACATACTTACAGTTATAACAATTTTCTACCAAAGACAGTAGCAAGCTATGATTTGAAGTTGCCATAAGCATATGTACAGATTTTAGTTACGTAAGCAAGATTGAGGAATTATTGCTTGCCTTGTTACACTTGAATTAATGAATTCTAGTCTTGAATATGATTTTTTTTTATCGAGACCTTTACCTATTAGATTATGTTCTAGTTATATGTCCATATCCATGTAAACAAGAAATAGCTTGTTCAACATGTTCCTTTTTTACAATATTGTATATTAAGATGAAAAAATTCATAATTGTGCTTTGGAAAATAAATCAATATTTATTTTTTGAATCTCTGATATACAATGTATATACAATCAATCAAAATAATAAATTAAGATCCTAAAAGTTATAAAAAAGCTCTCTAATATACAAGAACATTTATAGTTAGGGAATTTTATCAAACTTATGAGAGAGATATGTTGTAATCAAACATTTAGTATATAGTTTGACATAGTTTTGTATACTACAAGTACAGTACAGTATTGGAGATCAGTTTCTGATTCAATAATTGTTATTAAAAATTATCTAGGAGATTTGAATATTTTGTCTATGTATGTCAGTGTGAATTGATTGCTAAAAGTAGGACCTGTAAGTTGGTAATGCTAATTGTCTAGTTAATACATTCATCAGTTGTGGTTGTTGCTGGACTTAAATGTTTTTTTTTTACTTGATAATTTTATTTGGGATTCTGATCATTCTTACCAGCAGTTTTGTAGTGTTAATCTTTTTCTTTTCTTAAAAAAGTAGGGCTGGAAACAAACTGAAAGACATTTTTAAAAGTAATTCTTATAAATATTTGACATTTCTTTGTTTTAATACCTTCATTATTTAAACTTGGGTGTTCCGAAACTGACAGTAGGGTTTTTTTTATCAAATTACTTGTAACTGGAAGTCTCAACTTAGAAAGTCAATATTTATTTAACCATTTCTTGCACCGATAATTTTATGCATTTTGAATAATTTTCTGTATTTACTGACAAAATTCAGGTGTTCAATTACATCATTGACAGATGAATCAAAGAATGACTATCATGTAGCCATCAAATAAAAAATGTATTTCAGAGTTTCATTAAAAATACCTTGTGAAAGAAGGTTTATATTGTTCATGTCATCTTACATGAATGAGATCAGTTTAAATTCATTTCAGTGCAAATTTAAGCCTTTATATTGCTAAAAATAATGAGGGAGATAAATGACTTACTGAAATCATTTCTTAATTTCATCGACTCTCAAAAACTGTTCAGTAGGATTTATTAGCCTATTATAAAATATAAAAAAATGATTTTAAATATATCAGTTTCTCATTTGGTAATGTGGTATTACTGAATAATTGAAAACTTTCTTGATACATCTTTTAATAAAGAAAATAACAAAAAATAATCTTCAGTCTTTTTATTAATCAGTTTGGTTCATTCATTATCTACTGTAATACATTTTGGGGAATTTTCGGAAGAATAGCAGTAGATTCAAATCGTTTTAATGGTTTTATAATCACGTACAAGAATATCAAGCTATTATGTCTATTGGATTCAAATTTTCAGGATGTTTGAATCTTTTTTGAGATCTCAATATATAAAAAGAATTTTCCCAGAGATGAATTTACTTATCTGTGCCTCTTCATATATTATGGATGTGCAATTTCTTTTGGCAGTGACAAGGTACGTACTCTGATTGTAATCACAGACTTTCTCAGTACGTAATGCTTCCCTTCTGATTGTAGTTCTGATAATTACGGAAGATGATAGATTTTTTAATTGCTTAAACCGGATATGCGTCATAATTTAAAGCCCTGTGATGTCTATTTCCGGTTCCTATAATTCCCGCCAAAAAGAATTCGGACGCGCGCGCGCGCGTCGTCCAAAAAAAAGAAATAAAGAAAAAAAAAACAGAAGAAAAACAGAAGAAAATGAAAAGCTATGAAATCAAAATAAACTTACTTTTGAAATGAGTGTTTTAAATGACTTATTTCAGCAAATCCTATATTCTGAAGAGCGTGTCCGTGAGAGATTTTCAAGGTTACGTTCAAGTAAGTAAGCTAAAACTTTCTACAATGAAAAAGTGGACCTCAGCATTCTCGAACTGACAAAAGGTTTGTCGTGTCAACAGTAAACTCCTCGAAGGAGTTGTTGTAAAAAAAGTATTACTTATGGTGAACTATCTGACCTATCTGTATCAAGTAGAAGTGTTGCAAAAGTGTTGCAAAAGTGGCAAAGATAGGGCAGAGCTATAGCTCGAGTCGCCGGATCCCATGTCGTCGACGGGCCTGCATGTCGATAGTAATGAAAGTTTAACTTTTTTGCCAAGAATATTAAGCCTTAATTTTCTCAATACGTCTTTTTATCCTAAACCCGATTAGTAAACAAGGATATTCAAGCCGTTCAACTCCAGATACGGGATGCCGAAGATGAACTTAAATCATTGCAAGGAAGTGTTGTCCTAAAAAAACAGCGTTTGGCAGAGGAAGAAGAAAAGTTGAAGTCATTACGAATACGAAAAAGTGTTATTGATGAACAACGAAGTGAATTGGAAAAGAGTGGCATAAAATATCAACAAGAACTAGTAAGACATTGCTGTTTTAAGTTGAAAACAGCCTTATTTCCTTGGTTCTCATTTAGCAATAATCCTATTTTGTTGTTGCAGAAAATGGTAAGAGAGGAATCTGACAGGGAAAGGTAAACTGGGAAATGAGATGGGATTAACTATAACTGATCGGCATGGGCCAGCAGTTTTCTTTCATTTATTTTCCCCTTTTTCACACTTAATCATTTTTCTTTTTCTCTTTATAGGAATAAATTGATAACGGCTGTTCAACAATTCATGTTGTTTCATGATCTTTCTGGTAATGGAAAAATGAAAAGAGAAGAGATGTCAAAAAATAAACTTGTTATTCTCAGAAAAGAAAAAGCAGAGCTGTGCCAAGGTAATGCCAACCTCCTAGATATATCACTTTTATTTATTTAATAATAATAATAATAATAATGATGATGATAATAAATGCCATATTTTCTGATAGATTTAGAACTTTTGAAAACACAACAGAAACAAATTTTGAAGCTGAGAGAAGAAAGAGACAAGTGTGAAGAACTAACAAAGGAACTCAGTAAACAGAACAAGGGTATGTATACAATGTCATATAAAATTTGTTAGCTGAATTAAGGATTTAGAATACAATTCCTGATGTTAAATACATATTTCATGTTCTATTTATTGAAAATGTAGATCTAAGCTGTACTTATAAAGGCACTAAAAGGGAAACTGCAACACTGGAAAAAGAAAAAGACACTATTTCCAAAAAACCGCAGAATGATCCAGAATTTAGAAGGTATGTATGTTCTTTGATTATGAAAAGTTTACAAAGGAATCAAAATTGACTTCAATTTTAATTACAACTAAATGCATTTAAAATGAAGATTAAGTGCAGAGCTAGAAGCAGCAAAAGATGGCAGCATGGAAGGAATTTGTGAAGCCCTCACACAAGAACTGAAGGAGCTGGAACAATTATATTTAAAGAAAGAGCTTCAGAAGCAAAAACACTTGCAACAACAGCAAAGCAAGGTCATTCTAAAAATAATAATACAAAGTTTTATTTGGATGGAATAATACTTAAGGAATTTAAAACAGCCACACTGTTATTCTATTAATGCTGTGATATAAATACACTGGGAGTTGTAGATACTGAGAGAAGTTTAAGAGGCATAGCCAACTGTCCTCTGATAAAGATACTCCTGTTGCAAATGTTCAACCAGAGCACACGTCATTACTAAGATATTGTATTTATTTTGTGTAATAAACCTTTTACTTGGTTTTATAGGATTCCTATTACCAAAGCAATCAGAAACAAAGACATAGATATGCAGAGGGTAAACAGAAAACAAGAAAATAGCATTATTAAATATTTGGCCAAGAATACAAGAATTTAAATCTATTTTGAGGTCCACAATGCACTTTGGTCTTGGAATGACCTATACATGTCCTATGTCCAATTGCTCTGACAACCTTTTTGAAATAGGTGTATGCACATACAGTATAAAGCCTTCAAAGTGATGTTCTATGGAAAATACTAATCAGAGTCACTTGAGCCATAGCTTTCCTCAGTCAAAGCATTTCCTCTAGACCTGGCTGCTTCTTGTATTGCCAAGGAAAAGGCCTTACTGGGCCACTGTCTGCTTGGTAATGTTTGTTTATTCTTTGCTGGTAATGGTTCTTTACAGTCTCTAGAGCATTCTCCACTGTTTTCCTTCATATTACTTTGATTATCAGATTTGATGTCATTTATATCTTTAGCTATATAATGATCACTTTTGGTGTCATCATTTATGTTAGAAGCGGTGCATGAATGGCTTTTATCCCCTAAAAAGGCAATTTGGTTATCTTCCAATTCACTAGTGGATTCCTTTCTGTTGGGATCTCTGTTGCATTGTCTTTTGTTTGGTTTCACAAAGCCTGCATCTGTTATTAATGGGTCCTTAGTTTTAGATAGAAGCACATTTCTAAGTTCTTGTAGAAGGTGCTGACTTTCCTCTCGACTTCTGCTTTCCTTTTCAAGCTCTTCCCTAGTCAGTATTGTCTGCTGGAAGTCAGTATCATCATCAAAATCAGTATATCCCTCAAATACACAATCACCTGTGATTTCTTCAGGTTCTTTCAGGCTCAACTGATTTACAGAATTTGAATGTTGATCTCTGTCTTCTTCTTCTTGGCTAGTCTCTTCCTTCATACTTATGCTTTTAGATTTGTCAATACCTGATATCAATTTCAAATTATGAAAACCTTCTTCCCAGCAACAAATGGCACTTTCCAACTCATTTTTTAAAAGATTGTAGGCAGACTCAAGCTCTTTCATACTAGCATTATCATTGTCAAGAATTTCTGAAGACATACTAGGTGTAAGTTCTTTGGATTTAGATTCAGTAGTTATAAAAGTGTTTATAAACTGCATTCTTGTTAAAGCAGCTTTAAGATGGAGTTCAAGACTATGAACAGATGTATAGTACTGAGTCCACTTGCTCTGGGACTTGATATTTGGAGAGTCATTGTGTAATTGTTTATCTCCTGTAAAAGTCAATGCACTTTTATGAAGATGATAACTTAGTTGTAGTGACTTTAAGGCTTTTGTCATCACTGCCAATTGATCATGAAAACCTGAAAACAAGCTCTGTAAAGTTTGAATGTTAAATGATGTTTCACTCAATCTTGCTCTCTCAGACAAAGACAATAGGAAACGACTCAGAAATTCTGATTGTTGAGATGCAATAACTGATAGTAGAAGTTTTAAGTGTCGTAAAGACAGCTTATCTGATTGGGAATACTCTCCAAGACCAAATTGTGATAGTGGGTTGAAAGATATACAAGTGAATACACCATTGACTTCTGACGCAAAAGGAATATAGGCAAACATCTTTTCCACTGTCGAACACGATGTCATTAGTACACTCATACCATTGTCCAATAAATTCTGGCGTAACTTAGGATAAATATCTTTCTTATAATCCCCTTCAGTATTAGTGTCTTGGTATCCAATTTGCATTCCTAATGCAACTAACGTATAGCCCTTAGAGATCAGCTCAAGTTCTTGAATAAGCAGTACAGACTTTCTAAATACAGTTACAAAAGATTTAACCTCACTTGTGTAATTCTTTAGAACCTGCATATTTCTACTGTGGTAGCCTCTAAGACTTTGTCTGTTCCACATGTAGTAAGCTAAGGGAGACATCAAAAGTAAAACCCCAATACTAAATCCTTTGTAATTATAAATATATTTCCAATAGTTTGAAGCAAGAAGCACAGATGCCAATAACACTACAATAGACAATAGGTTTTCTGACATCCACTTCAGCTTATGTAAAGAAAACATCTGAACATGTTCTTTCATGATTTCCTCATCTTTTGAAATGTCAAACAATTGTGGGTCAAATTGATGTAGGAAATTATAATCATCTTCACTCAAAGTTCCTGAATTGATAACAGTTGCGGCATACTTTTGCCGTGCTGGGAGTAATTTATCTGCATCTAGAAACAAATGACTCTGGTTTGATATCCAGTTTTTCAATCCACAACTTTTGTCAACATCCACATTTTTCAGGTAGCTTTCTCCGTCTTGTTTATCAGCCTTTTCAACCCTTTCTGGTTCAATATCAAACCCGGCTTCCTTTGAATACTTCTCAAGAGGAGAGTTTTCAAAAATAACGTCTTCATCACCTTCGTCTGCCATTATTTGCAAACAGAACAATAATCAAAAGTCGCTCACCACATGTACCTTACTTTTTCCTCCATCTTTATTTCCCAGGACTCACCTCGCGCTTTGAGCTGTTTATTTTTTTTGTTTCTCGGCGCTGGCATAAAGGAACGCAGGCTCTGGGGTCGAGATGGGTGGTCCGAGATGGGTACAGTGGGCCACAAGCTGAGGGGCACCCCTTTCTTAGAAAAATATCAGTTG
The DNA here is from genome assembly GCA_032270385.1 of Urticina crassicornis. Classification (NCBI taxonomy): domain Eukaryota; kingdom Metazoa; phylum Cnidaria; class Anthozoa; order Actiniaria; family Actiniidae; genus Urticina; species Urticina crassicornis. The sequence goes on along the minus strand of JAUUIK010161910.1, from coordinate 576 downwards.
TTCCTTAGAAATGTATGCTCTATTTCTTTGAAAATATAGTTGTGTTCTCTTAAAATCTAACTGTTCTATACAAAATTACTACTGTCTTTCCTTAGAAATCTCCAAACGATCCGTAGAAACGGATTTCTTCAAATACCCGTAGCTGTTCTGCAGGAATATCAAAGCCAGTTTAAAGTTTAAGAATCGTTCTCAGTGCGCATGCAATTTTATCCCGATTTCTCACCTTCTTTTGTTAAAACCTTCTTTTGTTCTTAATTAAACAAAAGAAGGTGAGAAATTCGGGATAAAATTGCATTCGCACTGAGAACGATTCTCAAACTTTGAACTTGCTTATATAGAGCTGTTAAGTGTGACGTCAATAATTTTAAAACTTCATTTTTAAGTTTTGAAAACTATGAAAAAAAATATAATGCACTTAAATTTGAGTGTTGGCAAAATTTCGTGCTACGTGCAACAGATACTGAGATAATGAATTTCAAAGTTCAGAATATCCCCATATAATACAAAGTCTCTTATTTTTGACTTGGGTCCAACCGGTTGGAACCGAGCCAAAAATAAGAGACTTTGTGTGGAGAT
>JAUUIK010161798.1:3414-21953 GCA_032270385.1 Urticina crassicornis | reverse complement strand
AGAAAACACTTCTGGTGATATTTATGAGTAATTTAGTGGGCTTGATACACTAGGTTAACTTGTCTTATTAGGGAAGTTAATTCAGGATTTCATATGAAAGGACCGGATATACACTCCATTTGCTCAATGAAGTGTATTCCTCTGTCTCTCTCGTCAGTGTTAACTATAAGAGTAGCGTAAGATCCTATTTGCTTGCTAAAAAGGCCTATTTCGTCTGAGCGACGCCATGCACCGTCAGTGGTCCATGGAGCAAGGCGAGAAAATATACTTTAATGACTTGCACAAGTGAAAAACATCTGTGACGTAATCATCTCTAAATGGACTCCCTACACTAGACGCGATTTATTCAATGGTTATAAAGGATGGTAATTTTTGGCCTTCATTATTTTGTCAATAACCATTCTTAAATTTCCACGGCTATGAGCGAAATACACAAACTTACCTTCCTGAAACGGAATACATCTGTCAAACTTACAATTTATAGACTTTGGGGTGTTTGTTTTTAAGATATAGAGCAGATACGATGTGATATATATACCTTCACAAAAGTGTTTTTTTGGGGGGGATTCTACTGTTCAAGGTGTGAACAGCTTGTTCAGGAGTAATTTAAAATGTTTTGGTCCCTTTTTCCAACAATGTATTCATAGTCTTCCTCAAATGAACCGTAGAAGTAAGCTATTAAGCGATTTATTGTTCACGGAACTGTATACATAAACGAAGCAAAGCATAATCAAAATTTACGAATTGAAATTGTGTTTTTATTCCAAGCCAGCTAATTGACAATACTTTTTATAACTAAATTTTTCTCATAAATTTATTTCTCAAGCTATAAGCTTTGATTAAAGAGTTGATTGTGTCTGATGTAAAACATGCTATCGAAGTTCATATTAATCGTTTGTTTGAGTTGAAGGAAGCGCGCTTTCATGATGCGAAGCTCATTTAGAATTCTTTGACAGAGAGCCCAATGTGTTTTTGTCCAAGTTATACTTGTCTCTTAAGACCTATAGTGCTTAAAACGAACCCTGCCAAACCCCTCCTGTGTCTATTCCATCAATCTTCAATAATTGATTTTTAAAGTGCTTTTTTTTAGGAGCAAAATGTCCAAGATGTTCCCAGCTGTATTCGAACACTACTTCGAGTCATGTCCTTTTTTCCCCTCTTCAACCAAGCGACCACTGAAAGAAAGTGGTCATCGGCTAACGCTGAGAATTCCTCGTGACCATTTTATACAGTCGCTAATTCTTTGAAAACCATGAAATGATTTTGGTCTTAAAAGAATGTTACTTTGGAGTTATTAAGGCAATCTGACGTTGGATAATTATTTTTCCAAAAAATAGCATTTTAGACGTGTCCAAGAACAAGGACGAAAACCCATTAAATTAAAAACTCTTCCAGTTTTACCTGATTAAAATTTTATTTTATTTTAATTGCTTGTTCCATTTGACTTTCCTTAGTAAACGACTGCCAATTCTCGATGAAGGGAGGGAATTATTTACATAAATCTCTCCTGAGCTTGCTAAAATGTTCGGCATCCGACTCGAACTTAATTACCACCCAAATTCATTATCGAAGCCAATCTGTAAAATGTTCTCGAACTTAGTTAGATTGAAGAAACTGTAGGCAGTGTATAGAGGCAGGAATCGTGATGTAGAGAGAACAGGACCAGTGTATTTTGATTCAGTGTTAATCATAATAATATTCTTAACAAGTATGACAGAGACTTTACTACATTAAATAGCTTAAAGCACAATGATTTTCAGATCAATGTATTTAAAGTCTGTCAAATAGCATGCATCAATTCAAAGTTCTTTTTTATGCACAGGCGTTTATGATGGTTGAGTCTTAGTGCATATTCGGTAAAACAAAGACAAAAAAAGATTATTTTTTTTAATACAAAAATATTCAATATTTTCAGGTATTTTTAGTGAAAAGTTTTGCCGAGGTGTGGCGGCAGAATATAGTTATTTTCGTGTGTTAAACGAAAAGTGTGCAACAAGAGGGCATGCAAAAGAGCGACGTTCATGATTTATCCCACCCTTCAATGTATAGCCACAAAGTCTAGCTATCCAGCTAGCAAAACGAATTCATTTAGAATTGATTTAAAAACAGGACTAATTATCCAGCCACCAAAACGGTTTTTATATCCAAAATACCCTTTAAACCTATGAAGATACACTCTTCCACACAAACAACTGATATTCAAAAATAACAGCAGACTCATTATCGAAACTCCAGCACCATAGATGTGTTGTTGGAGATAGGCAGGGAGCTTCTAAAGTAAGCCAAAGAAAAATGTATAGATTTCTTAGGGTATGCAAATAATCCCTGCGTGAATGCAGTCGCGGCGTCGTCGAGTTCGTGCGGGTTCGTTGCCTAGTTTTGAGATCACTACAGTCGTTCCTTTATATTTTCATATTACAAACACAGTGGGCAGTAGCGTTGAGGACTTGTCAATGTCTAAATCTTTCCCCTCTTTCTCTGCATGAGAAAAAGCTTGAATACTGTTAGGACTATCAATAAAATAGATATACACAAGCGACTACACACATAGTAAGGTATTCAGTCATACCCCAACCGAGTGTCTCGCATCTCATAGCATGGTCGAATGCTTTTTTCATAAAACTTAACACACATCGTATAGCATTCCGTATGTGGTTGAAAATGTGGCTTTTGAAGACACGTTGCTTTTTCTTATATAGTCTTGTTGAAAGGATCATTTTAAGAATGGAATCGTCATTCTCTTGTTGACGGTAAGTTCAGTCTTTTGGTACGTTTGAACATATACATCGTATACCATATGTTGAACCAGCTTTATATTTTACCGTATACTTTTGCTTAACAAATAATCTTCACCAAGACATCCGGTTAAACTTACACTTTTATTTATGGCGTATTTCTCCACAATTTTGCGAGATTCGATGTCGTTTCGATAACAAAATCCAATGCTTCAGATCTACGATACTTGAGACCTCGTTGACATAGTTTTGTGGTATATGCAAATTCTTTTAAGAATCCGCATCAAAGGGGAAGTTGTGCAAGACATGGCCAGCTTGAACAAAAATTCAAAAACCACACTGACAAAAAATGCTCAGACAAGCATAGATTAACTTCTTTTCATAAGATTGAATCGTTCCTCAGAAAATATATATATAGTTGCAATAGGATTCTACCTATTTGTCTAAATATCGATAACTATATAATATGTTTTTCATCTAACTGCACACAAATGTACTATTCTTATGAATTTTGAGTGGTATTTCAGCAAAACAAACAATTTTTTTTCCAATACCATGAATGTACACCATATTATTTTCCATAATGTTATGGTTCCTTCATGAAAATATAATGTTTACTTATAGGATAAAATAACTGCGGTAGAATCTTTTCGAGTGAAATCAGAATATATATTTAATTTTATGTCTTTTTATTAATAATTTGAATTCTTTGTGTGAATTATTAATAGAGGATGAATCGATAGCAAAGTTATATTCCGTTAGAACTCTAAGATTGAGGTGTTAAAATAATACAGTGAAGAAGGAGAAAAACAAAAATCGCATTTAAGCTCTTAATATAATTTTGTAATTCTGTAAGTTTAACCGGCTTCATAGAGCCAAAGACTCGGGTTTTCAATTTGAATAAAATCGTGATAGATCTTTTATTTAATGAAATTATTCAACATTGAATTTAAAAGACTTTACTTTTCTGATCTCTACAAAGTAAGGAAGGTTGATTCTTGCCACCTGTTAAAAAAGAAATATTTTTTCTTTTTTTTTTGTCCATCCTTTTTTGTATTTTTAGTACACCTTCCTGTATTTTTAGGCTACTACTTCCGGAGGTGAAAATATTACTTAACACAATATTTTAAACTAAACTTTTGTTAGTATCAACTAGGTGTTTCTTGGTAGTTTACGCTGTGTTTTTTTTCGGAGGAAAACAATTTAGTGTCGCGCTTTCGTTCGCCTTCAGTTCAACACACAAACAAAAAATGAAGTATTTCTTTCAACACAGACAGGCCTGAACTGAAACTCTTGTCTTGTTAAGATACAAAAAGCTGATAAGCAAAGAACTTTAATCGATAATTAAAGATATACTTACTGGTGTTTGGCTATCACATTTTCACACGAACTTCAAAGGCTTATCTTTTAGGAATCGACAACATCATCTAAATGAGTGATTTTAACTTCATATAAAGAGCTTAAACAGCTCAACCAGAGGATTTAGATCACACATTCAACGAGCAATGCTAACTTGATAAGAGCTTGAGTCTTTAACAGATGTCGGAGTTCATACTCTTTATCGACCGGACAACGGCCCAATTGAAGTGGTTATAATTCCTAGCTCTCTAGTCTTATCAGCCCGTACGGCCGTTTAAAAAGATCGTCTTTAACTCGGTAAAAAAAGTACAGAAGCGTATAGTTTTCAACTTATTTTTTTTAAAGTATTCAAAAAAGCGAGCGAATATTTTAGCTACCGATAGCTTTCTCGTATGAAAAAGATTCTTCGAGAATGTCAAACTCGTAAACGTAACATGGAATTTGTAAAAAAATAACATTATATGCCGTTGTAAAAAATACAAGTTCACTAAGAATGAATTGAATACCAGAACTATTGATCAAAGATTAGACTAAAGTTACTGGTGTTTAAAGGGAAAAAAGAAATTATATCACGAACCATGATTATGGTGTTCATATTATTAAAAAAATTATCGCGCGCGAAGGAAGAGATATTTTGAAGTCTTTGGGAAGAAATTTCGAAAAAATTCAAACCAAGTTTATTCTACATTTAAACGGTTTTATATTTTTTTACCATGCGTAGAATTTCACAAACAAGAACACTTTTTCGATAGAATTATATATATATATATTTGTTTCGAGTTTTATCTAGAATTTGCTTTTTAGAAGTATAGGAAGTACTAAGGAAGGGTCGCCCTCGTTTCCCGTCAAACTTTTGTTGATATATTTTTTGGAAGAAAATGATTGTTTGATCCATATTATAATATATTAAGTGCATGTTTTCACACCTATAACTTAAATTCTATTGCTCATTTGTGAATTCCTGAAAATATCTAAACAAGGAAGATACTGTCAGGGACACGTTTAAAGATTGTTGTCAAACCTTCCAAGCTTGGTTTCTTGTTTGCTTAGCTTTCCTTTGCATTCATTTCAGTACAATTACTGACGCTATACTTATATGTTTCCAAATTAATTTAGGGGCTTGCTCATTTTCTGCAAGGTGTATTTCTAGTTCGTGATATTTTGCTTACTGAGCTTCAATGACTCAGTAAGATAGTTTTACTAACAAGCTTAAAGGCGTGCAAAACCCATACACTTTAATTTGTAAAAGGTAAATACTTTAGAATATTTTCCATCCATACAAGAATTCTATGCTCCTAATAACACAAAGGCATATGATAATTCCAATATAGAAACTATATAAATCAAAAAGTAAACGAGAGGTCTTCGATTTCATGGATCGTCTTTGGCATCAGTCTTATAATGCTATAATGTTCAATTGTGAAAATCTAAACTTTGAACTTGAAAATATGAATACAAAGATGCGTGGTCTTTTTGTCTAATTTTCATGCTCTCTTTTCTTTCAATGTTTTATCATTCACCATAGCTCTGTAGGTGGGACAAATCTAAGGCAAAAACACAGGAACAAGACCGAGTCGAGGAAATGAAAAATAAAATCATTCAAATTTGTATAGTAAAGAAAGAGAGCATTCATTGTGAATGGGCAAAGTACCATCAATAAGCTTAAGCGAATTCTTAAAGTTCCTCATGGAGTTCTTGATAGTCAGTCGAAAAGGGTTTCTAATAAAGTGGGGGTAGCTCACAGCGAAAAGAATAATAGGGATTGTCTTCTATAAGAAAAACTACCCCACAATACAGTGACATGTCCAGATATATTGCTTTTTTCCTGTTTATATTTCTTCCTCTCGCTTGGTGAGACTTCAAGCACCAAAGACAAAGATTTTTTTGTCAAAGAAACTTTGGAATTCACATTCGTTTCTTTGACTATTTGTCACTTATCAAAAGCAAAACAATGACATTTAACACTTTTTACTCTTCAAAGAAAGCTTCACAAACAGGTCTTTTTATTCATGTGAATACAGAACCACATAAAGAAAAACTTTACATTTGAAAATGACAACTTGTAATTCTAGATTTTTAGCGAATCTGATGTCCAAAGTCAGGCCAATTAGAATTATTTTTTGGGGCTAGAGTACGTATTAGCGTCCATCGCGGACAGCTGAAATCGGAAGCAGGTCTGAAGAGATTGCAGGTGAGCGAAGTATTAGAGCTTAACTATAATGTAATGACTTAGTTTGTCGATGTAAAAAATCTATCAGAAAATTCAGCCCCGGGGCCGGAAGTCGAATGACCCACTACAGTTTTAGCTCTTCTGATCTGCTGGCATTATTTCATCCTCCCGATTGAGTTTAGTCTGGCCACAAACTATCAATGAATTACTCGCATTTAAGAAAGATTTCGTCTTTCTGACCTCTGACCATATGTTCACAAAATTCGAAGACTTTTTGTTAAATTCAAAAAGTCTTTTATTTCAGTGTGTGTAAAAGCACAATAGCACGTTCTCGGTGGTTTCTTTCTTAGGTCATAAGAAAAGTATTGTGACTTCCATATTTGCCCGAGGAGATATGAAATAGTTGATTATTGTGAAGCAGAAGTTCAGTCGAGCCAAAAAGGCTACCTTAACTTGGCCTATAGAACAGTGTGGTTCCGAAGGGGCTGATCTAGGATTGTTCTGAGTTATTTTCATAAGAAAGAATCCTTAAAGTCACACAACAATGCCTGATCGCCGTGGTAGCGTAGGAGCAAAGTAATAGTTTGTGGTTATTGTACAGGCTCCCTTATACAGGAACCTCACAGTGAAACAAAATCTATTTCACGGAAGAAAATGCAAATCTTTTCCTTAGCTAGCTAATACTTCACACATAGTGACAAGGAAATCCATTATATGCGTAAATTGAATGCATTTAATTGGAGCGATAAAACACGAAGATTTTTACGATGGCGGTACTGGAGCTTTTGCCCCTTTGAAGCTTAACACTAAGATGTAAATACCCCACAAGCGGTGAGAACCCTGTGGTTCGCATTGCATGGGTACAATACCGTGCCGTGTTCGAAATTAACAACCCCGCAGTTCTAAGGCTTAGCTCTCAAAGTAAGGTCTAGAATCACACGCACACTGGACTATTAAGAGTTTTCAGTGCTTGACTTCCTCGAGAGGGATTTAAGAGATTGGGCCTTATCATGTTATCTGGGTGTCCTTTTCACGCGTACTCAACTATAACCGATTCGACACGCTTCTCCCGCGATAAAATCTGCCATCAAGGTCAATGGGCTCTTTTTATGAAAAACTTAACAATCCACTAGCAAAGCACTTGTTCAGATCCGCTTATATTTCCATATATCACTTGAGAATCTACAGGCTTGCTGGCTCTCGCAATAGTATGGCCGCAACCTCCACATGCAAGCAAAAGCAAAACACTTGAGTCTCCCGTGGGCTTTCTCAATGCTATTGTGTCTCTGGGGGCTACATAATTTCCTCGGACTAAGATTTCTTTGAATGACACATTTTATTCAATTTTCTTTGCCAATTTAATGTGATCAAGTCGTAATATTAGTGAAAGAAAAAGTGTCTCCGCGAAAGATGAATTTGTGTTCCACAAAGTGCCATCTCGGATTTGAGTCAGGGGTGAAAAGCGACAATTGATTTAAGCTGTTTATCGTATCGTGCTGTTTCTTTCAAACTGAGTTCAACCCCAACTGTCAATCACTATTCAATCACCTGCCAGGACACTGTCGAAAGGATGGTCTTCAAATATCGTACCTTATCGGTTACCAGAAATTTCCAAGATATAATCAATTTTAGTTCATCAGTGCGGGTCGAGAACGATTTTACTGAACCTTTCAAAGTAAGCAGCCTAAATTGCTGAGCAAAAGATGTTAAGTCAATAAGAAGACGGATGCCAAATATAGCGTGTATTCCGGGGCGATCAAACAATTAAAAACATCACCATTTCCCAGCAGGGCACAGCTAATCATAATGTCGAAGCCGATCAACGGTCTGCGCATGTGTGTAGTGATTGTAGTGCAGTCGACTTAAAGGCACCATGTGGTGCATCAACGGCGTAACATATGCCTGCGCACTCAAGGCTCGTTCGTCAGGGAACGTTAATTATAAGGTCTCTAGGCTGTTATTTACACTACAGCAAAACTGATCCATATTCAAAATCCTTATAACCACTCGAATGGACCAGGACTTGTGTAAACGTTCTTCACTCTCATACGAGCCACCATCTCTCCAGACTTCCACCCACGGCTTGAGTACGAGCGTGTTGACGTCGACGGATTATTCTGACAGAAGAAGAACTTCTTCGCCAAGTATGAATCACATCTTAGACTCTGCGAGTCACTTATCTTCAATTCGTCTGGCCGCGACTCATCGTCTTCCTCCAGAATCTTTGTCATACGACCAGAAATCAACAGGGATGTCCGGGCAACAGAGTTTGTATCATTCCTTCCCAGCGTACCGTCACATGGCAGCCCCTGGATTTGCAGCTCACGAGTACATGCACCATCAAGATTCAGTCTCGCATTTGGGGACTAGTGGGGGACTAAGCTCGCACTCCATCTCCTTACACGAGTCTATGGGGAACCCGGTAAACCACGCTCACCGTCATAACATGTACGGTTCGACTTCAGCATCAGGGTTACATCCAAATAACATGGGATACCACCACGCTGTCTCTCATAAAGCTATAGATGCCGCGGTTCACTATGGATTTGGACCGACTCATGAGTCAGTCCCGCCTCACCATGCCATGCCACAAGTCCTGAATTCCACACTCAGGTATTCCAGAGGTGCGGATCTCTATCCTAGACCTGATAGATTTTCTCAAGGACTTGGAAATCCCTTTGTAGACCATCCACCACCCGGCTATCCAAGCCCAACAGCTCCCAGCATGTATTTACCACTTGTTAAGCAGCCAACAAACCAGATCTTTACGTGCCTATGGATAGACCAATCGCCCCCCTCTGGAAAACGAAAACCATGCGGAAAACAGTACACCATGATGCAAGATATTGTCAGCCATATCTCGGACGAACACGTCTGTGCAAACGATTCTAACCTGCACGTTTGCTACTGGCAAGATTGTATCAGAAATGGCTTACCTTTCAAGGCCAAGTACAAACTTGTCAACCACATACGAGTCCATACTGGAGAGAAGCCGTTTCCTTGTCCCTTTCCTGGTTGTGGCAAGCTCTTCGCTCGCTCGGAAAACTTGAAAATACATAAAAGAACTCATACCGGAGAAAAGCCTTTCGTTTGCGAGTTTCCCGGCTGTGATCGGCGGTTTGCAAACTCGAGCGATCGCAAAAAGCATTCGCATGTCCACACGTCCGACAAGCCTTACATCTGCAAGGTAGATGGTTGTAATAAAAGCTATACTCATCCTAGCTCGTTGAGAAAACACATGAAACTTCACGAAACCGGTGGACTGAGAGATATCTCTCCTTCGGTCACACAAACCAATGGACAAATAGACTCGATCTCTAGTCGAGATTCCACTCGCTCACCACCAACACCGCGCGCTGTCAAGGAGAAAAACCAGTCAGAATGGTACTCATGCTGAATGATTGTCAATCTTCAGACGACTATCACAGCAGTAAAAATATCCACGACAGGCTCCAAGTCTACGCTTAACTTAAATTATTTAATAAACTTCGGCTCCTCCGAGTCTAGCTCTGGAATAACGTAACACAGTGGCTAAATAAGAGGTTGAATGGAAGGCCAGGAGACACAAGATGGACTTTCAAATCATCAGCTTTCGATAAGTATTTATGATTTGGCTTGAACTTCCTGCTCACTCATACAGACGTTGAAACTTTGTACATATAAAGAAACCTAGAAGATGTATTTGTATATGTATACATGAAATTTAATGAAGCCTTTATAGTATAGTCGATCAAAGTATGTAGATATATTCTAACTTTATTTCAATGTAAGAAGAGTTAATACAGAACTATATGTAAATAGATATCTGAAAATGGCGAGGAATTGATTCTGTATTCAGTGAAGAACTTGACAAGATAAGCAGGGACGACTAGTGTTGACCTGTATCGTTTTGTATAGTTGAAATTATAGGATTTCTATATTCAAAAACAATAAATTGTTAAGTCCAAAAACACCTTTTAAATAGGGCTACAGTTTATATAGCTTCGCCATTGCAGTGTCGCTTTCATCTTCAGACTCAAAATTCTTTGTAAAGATTCAAATGTTATTTTAAAACTTCAGTTACAGAATTACAAATAACATATATAAGTACAGATTTATTCATTATTTCCAGTCAGAAAAAAAGCCTTTGGGCTATAAACTAACATCCATAATTTCACAAAACAAAATACTTATGCCAACCCAAAATACCCTCGCCAGCTAGACAAAGAATAATTAGCAGAATGAAAGTTGCTATGAGTTTATTTTTGACACGCCAAAATAAGATGACTCTTTTGAAAACTTGTATTGTGTTAGCGAGAATTGGGGGAAAACTTTATTCAAATGTTATGGAAATTTAAAGTTCTACACTAACAGTCGCGCACAGCTGTTCTGCCCGTGTTTGTAAATTTGCAACTGGGTGGGTATCTGACAAAGAAACAAGATCATAAACAAGCTAGAAGCTTCTCATCTCGAAAAAAGGAAGAAATTCATGTATTGACTTCATACAAACTCTATCGAGGAAACCCACTGTCTCAAAAGTCCTAGAAGCTTAAAACGTTTGAAGAGATGTGTTATTCCTTGGGCAAGCCGTTTTTCGAGGGTTGCTATTTATTATATGGACAATTAGGGAGCGGTGTTAATTTTTAAAATAATATAATCTTAGCGCTTCAAAACGAAAATATATTTTTTTGCGTAAGTCTTAAGCACCACATTAGCAGTTAGCAATAGGTTTGATTTTGGCGTGAATTTTAATGAATAGGTTTATGTTTTGGCGGCGGCTAGCTTCATAATCATACGGTGGTCGTCAGGTTGTTGTCAAAGAGATCCGAGTCTATCGTTACATATTTTCACAGCTCTATCAGCCTGGTGAAAACGAGCTTGGACAGAGTCTAACTGTTCAGTCTGAATCAGTAGATTTAGTCCTGTTATATTTACGAATTAACGGCTTGGTGTGAAAAGAAAGACGAATGAATTAAAAGGAAAATGCCTTTGATGTAGTCATTTTTAGAGATATTGTCCGATATTGGCAAATTTGGCGTTGATTAGCCGGGCAGTATGATATTCCCAGCTTAAGGTTGACTGACTGGATATTTTATTATGCGAATCGGTTTGAATTCAAATGGCCCCCTCAATGTTCGATTGTCAAATCTAAAGCGATTCAACTGTGCCAAACACGACAGTCGAATCTGCATCTCTATGGAGAGAGGTTTTGAATAAATGTTGTGTAACTTAGGGTTGTGAGAGATTGTTTGCAATTTCAAGCCTTATTAGCATTTGTCTTTACAACATATATAATAGCTATTGGGTCATTATGACACATCGCCGAGTATAGGACTGTTAAAAGTACCTAAGTTAACCTTGAGTAATTTGAAGTTCAAAAAAATAAACACAAATGACAAATCTATCACGAAATCTTTTTGACGTCCTAATAAACACGATCTACTCGTACTCATCTTTAGTAAAAAGGTTCTTTTAATTCGACTAGCCCTCTTCTTGAGATATGAATCTGTCAACACTTTACTTGTGTTAAGTACAAACACTTCAACATATGTCTAACAGCCGTGACGGAGTATTGAGAAACAGCATTGTTCGATTGCCTTAAGCGTGAATCTCGTGATACGATAGGAGATAATAAAAAACCCTTTACACATCTGTAATCCAAAAATATACTATTCGTAGGATATGCAATTCTGATTTTAATCATTTATCGTGTCTACTCTAATTTTTAATTTGATTGGGGAGAAACCGGTCGAAGAATTAGAGTCCCACGTCTGGTTCTTTCTCGTATAACTATCAACCGTTGTCTTGAGCTCCCGCGTTTCAAAATTCAGAAAAATCATCTGGATAAAAGTCACAACAAACCAGAGTATTTCTCAAGCCAATCTCAAAGAACGATGTCTTTTGTACGTTGAATCATCATCTTTAATTTAACTGTAAACTAGAGTATTATTCTGAAAGACTATTTAGAGTTTTCATGGCGGATTTTTGATGGAGGAAATTCATAAGAACTATGACTTCTTAGAACTTTCAAGGTCCAGAATTATAAGCGGTCGATAGGCGAAATCATTTTTAGTATGGGAAAATGTTACGTGTAAGTTTTCAAATTTTTGTGTTACATTTGTGAGTTCGAATCTAGAGCTCTAAAAATTAAATAGATAGACACCTCGCTGTGACATCACAAACGTTAATCAAAACGTGAAGTGGGAGGACAATTTAGATTCAAAGACTTTCGGACACTAAATTGGTTCGAGTTGAACGCTTTCTTTTTTCCCGTTAGAATAGGTGATTGAAGTCCAAATACCAAGCTATTGTTCGAGAGATTGAAAGTACAAATAACGAGCCACCCCACAAGAGATGTTCTCCGGAGCATGTCGGTGGTAAAACAATTTCGGAGAATATTGTTTCTTTTTCGATGGAAAAAATTCGAGATCAGTTTTGTTAAATTGTGCAGGTTTTTGGAAAGGATCCCCTGGACTAAAACCAATATGTATAGATTGATGTACGCTATTATCTCCACGGTGTTTGAATAAACAAAGCCTTAATCAATATACTCCGTTGGATTCTGAACTCTTAACAAAGACAACTCTCTTTATTTATTTCCATATTCGTATTAAAAAAGAGCGCGAAAGACTCTGACGAGTAAACTAAATATACATTGGTCGATCCTGAAGGTTCCTGACTCATATCAACAGGACCTCAATCGTTTCGATTAGTTCTTATGCATTGTAGAGAGAGTTGTAGCTTAGCAGTAGAAAGTTGAATACCATAGTTGGATCTGTCTTGGAGGCATTTCACAGCAGGACCCTCCATAACAGATCATCCCATGTGTTTATTTTTTTGTTCGTGTTACGATAAATTTTTGTACGTCAAGCGGCCATGAAAGCATAAATGTTAATAAGTTCCTTGCTCAAAGAAGGTTTAAATGGAAATAGTCTTGATAATTGACCTTAATTGTTACTCAAGAAAGAAAAAATTCCAAAAATAAATCTTAAATTCTATAATGATATCACAGGGACCACATTTCTCTTAAAATTATTTTCATATAGCACAACTCTTGTAAGGTCTTTCTCGTTTGACTTTATTGGATTTCTTCGTAATTCTTTTTCTTCACTGATTGTACTCTGTTGTTAGCTAGACAAATTTTTATTGTCTATTTGAAATTTGGTTTTGAAATTATCTTTTTATTTAGTCAGAATTGGTCAAAAACTCTCTCCTAACCTTGACAATTATTGCTTTAAGTTATACGTTAGAGTCTTGTCCTTGCTGTCTCACTTTCCTTTAATCTTCTAATAACCTTCAATTCTTTGGTCGTTTGGTCTGTCATCGCGTGTCTCCGTCCTAAGCATGCCTTTGTTGGTATTGTGTGTTGATCCCTTCATTGTCGTTTACAAGACCGTTAATCCGGACTAAAGACTTTGTTTGCATTATTCATTAGATTGCATTTAATAAATCTATCAAGACAGAAAGCTCACAATATTCATACATCGAGAATCGAGTTACGTGAAACAATGTATACAATCTTACACATCATGCAATTATCATAGGTCCTGCACTTAACAACACCCAAGACCTTGTTAAAGTGTCAAAATTAAGGCCAATAATACCCTTTTTGTGTCAGAACGTTTAATGAAGTCCTTCGATTAAGCTGTCATAGCAACTTGCCCAGTATTACGTGTGTTGATGTTCTATGAGCATATCAATGACAAAGTTCGGAAGCTTTTTCGAGCGATATGTTAACAGTGCAAACCGCGGGCTTAACTTAGAACTCGGTTGACTCAAAACTTTTTTGTGTATTATTGAAAGGTTTAATAAGTACTTCTCGTAGAAAACAAACATTATGGCAGCCAAAACCCAGTGTCCTATAAAACGCCAATGTTTTGGCACTCAACTTAATTAAAGGTTTTGCTCGATATTCCGATATTTCAGTTTAAGATGATCAAATCTTTCTCGAAATTGCAAGTAACGTAACTCGTGCAATATTTTTTTCTTTCGTATATACTTTTTTTCATCTACCGACTGGAAGAATAATTGAAAACAGGATGGAAAATAGGAAAGAAAAAAAGAAAGATAAACATCTAAATAACTCGACAGACTGTAAAAATAGCGAATTTGAAATCTCTCTGTCTGTCGAGTCCAGTGTTTCGTGCGAGCGTTAAGGGGTAGAATATACTAGCATAAGTCATCAGTGGTCTTTGAAGTTAAACAATAATAATAATTATATGCAACTCAACTACGGTTCTACAGTCAATGGCAAGAAACTGAGGACCTACACGAAGATAGCAACTCATATTTTAAATTCCAAATCTAAGTATATTCATTGCTGTGACCAAATCTTTGATAAGAACAAGAGGAAACTCCACAGGTAACCTATTATTTTGTACATTATTGGATTGAAGGTGCGATATTTTAATTGTATGGCGTGAAGCGTATTCTGTAATCTATTGTTCGTATAAACACACAAAAACATCAAAACACAAGATTGATTGTCAGTAGAATATAGATAGATTTTAAAAATGAAAAAGCTATCATATGCTTTTTAGGAAGGTGAGATACATGCTATGACATTATTTTAATTTCTTCCAATATAATCATGCTTGAAAGAAGAGGATCTCGTAAATTTACATGCGAAAGAGTAGGGAAGGAGCAAATCTTTACCGTGCAGGGGATTGTAGTTTAATCATGTAGGTTCTTAACCTGGTTCAGTTCAACTTAGATTATTAATAATTTCTTTGTTTGTCACACCAAACTTATTGTATTGTATTATATTGACATTGTAAATACATGTCACTTGTTTGTGGCCACGTAATGCCAAAGATCTATCACTTACTGGGTATTTCGTTACAGAGAAACTGCAGTGAAAATCCCCGATGAAACTTTGAAATTATTAAGCTCAGGTTTCTTGTAAAAAAAATTAAACTTTCAACGACTGAACCAAATTTAAAAAAGTCACTTAACACTGTATAGTATACATCATAAATGGATAATTCATTGAATGTGTGCCGCTGTGTCTGGAAAGGAACTTCAAAATAATTGTTTTTTAGACCCCAATTTCGAATAGCCGATAGCGTTTATCTTCACAAAAAACGGCTGAAATTTATTTCACAAACTCGAACAAATAATGCCGAACGTTTTGTTTTGCGATCCAATTTGCAAATCGCGAAAACTAACAAATACAAGATTATGCAGCTACAACCGACATCCCCAATGGCCATGTAACACCTCTTGGCTGAAAAATCTTCAAAAAACTAATACTACGACTGGAAAGACCGTTTGAAATTAGTTTTAGAAATATCGGTTTATTATTGATAAAGTAAGATTTTTTTTGAAATTCGAAATTTACAAGGTAATTTATGTTGGTGGGCAAGCGTTGCCCACCAACATGCATCTCCTTGTAAAATTTCGAATTTCAAAAATTCATAACTTCCTCGATATCGAAGGGATTTTTCTCAAACTTTGGATTTATACTAATTTTAACATGGCCTTTCCAGTTCTACATGGCCATTGTCTGTTTAAAGGACTGAAAGTTAATGCAAACAAACCTGTCGCCACCACTTCACTTGCTTCCCAAAAAAAATCAGGAATGGCTGAAAGTCTTCCATAAAACCTTCAAAATATGAATTCATTAAACACTAAAGTTTCATATCAGAAGTATAATTATAAAGTTTCATGGATATACTAAGAATAATAAAAGTGGTAGATGTTAGGTCAAATGAACATGCCATCACATTCTTGCTTCTCAAACAAAATTCAAGCATGGCTTAAATTCTTACATTATCAATACTTCACTGAAAATATAGAATTCTATAACTGCAAAACCTTTACACAAGAAATATAATTATCAAGTTTCTTGGTCATACGATGGAGAAGAAAAAGTGATAGACATTAGGCCCCCGGTGGGGACTCCCCCTATATTGTAGTGGTACAGGTGTGATCGGCAGGGATTTTGAAAACGACCCCTAAAAGGTATACTCATACATTAACAGAGTAAAAAATCCATTAAAATCTTGACCCCTAAAAGGTACGACAATATAATATATACGAAAATAATGAATGACAAAATTACACCCTAGAAGGTACCGACGCGTGTTGCGTAATCGATGTTTTCGTAAGGAACACCTAAAAGGTACAGAAGCAATATTTACCACTAAAAGGAGCGCCGATCACCCCTACCACTTCGATATATAAAATCTCCCCCCCCTCCTCCGGGCATTAGGCAGTGATCATGAGACGGTCCATAACTTATAATATATGGGATCAGACGATCGAGTGGCTCTCTCGTCACGTACCCGATATTCTCTTTTTGGTTTCCCTAGACGGTAATGATTGGGAAGCTTTTTATAATAATAGCTATTCTAATTTGACATTAAGTATGATAATTCTTTATAAACTTAACCTGCATGTATATTTAAGTTCATCCTATTTTTTTTCATTGATATTTACAGCTACATTATGAACAAACAACGTCAACGAGAGAACGGCAGAGGAGAGAGCCTTTCCAGTGGCTCAAGTTCACTATTGACTCTTCAGTTTGTGGTTTCACAGACAAAAGATCCGGACCAGTTGCCTCTCTTCAGATTGTCTTACTTAATAGACAAACATTGTATAGTGCTTTATACAAGCTATAACTTTAATTGCCGGTTTATGTTTGTTTAGCAATGTAAGGAAAAACGTGTTGCCAATTGTTCCATCAACAATCGGCAAGCACTTGAGTATACTCATGCACGTTTTAGATGCCAGTTGAAAAATTTGAATGAATGACAATTTGATTGCATTAAGCTTGTCGAAGGAGCTCATGCATTCACCGATGTAGGTAGCACACATAGTGACCGACCCACACATGCACTATACTGCTTGACGTGCAACGTCCTCTCACTTATCATATAACAAAACATAAACCTTTGCCCCTGGAATATGCTTTGAAAATTTCAATTTTATAGTCTTCTCAATTTCATGAATTTTCTTTGTGTGCACTCCATTTTCTCCGCTTCTACTTGCCCTGTGGCCCTGCTGCCTTGTTCTTCTGTTGTCCTGATACGTGTTGCCCTGTGGCCCTTCACCCTGTCTTGTTCTCCCGTTGTTGTCCTGCCACTGTGCTGCCCTGTGTAATTGCAATGCACTGTTTCTCTATTGTTTAGCTGCTATATGCATGTAGTACCCGAATACAAAGTTCCTACCATTATACGCCTTCTTCTTCCTCTGTATCACAATCGATTTGACTCTGTTGTTCATTAGTCTTTGTACTAGTAAAAACAACCAAATCTATATAACAATAATATAATGGCTATACAACCAACATCAGCCGTCCCCCTCTGCGTGCAAGGCGATTTTTGTTTTTGTTTCATCGTTATATCTCTAATAAACAAAAAATCTAAATTAAAAAAATCTTATACTGTAAGGGGTATATCGCCTGAGCATGCTGACGATGTCCTCTCTGGTCTCCCCGTAGTGTCTTTGTGACCATGATAAGCATACAAGACTCACTGACTGCGAAAAGCTGTCTCTTCCACAAAATGGTATTTTATTGGGTGTTCCTTCATATTTGTAAATTACGATGGATTTGCTCTAACCCAACTTTTATTTTGCTCCGAAGGTTGGAAATTGTTTTAGAAATCATTTTATTGTAAGTCGTGACTATCACCTTAAGGAAGAATGCTATATTGTAGTTTTTTCATAATGCAAGTGCATATGACTGTGTGCATATATACATAGCGGGTTTTTAAGGAGTTGTGTTGTGATATCAGGATAGCATTATATGCGAGCAAGATAACTAGAGTGCCAATTTAGGGATTCTTACCTTGAAGCTGTGAAACCAAGGCCACATTTAAAGCTTAACCGATAAAGTGACATGGACTGGTAATTGTTTAGGAGTGCAGATTTTGGAATTTATTAGACTTAATCTGAACAGAATTTTGTAAAATGAGTGAAAAAGAACAATGATTGGAAAAAGTAAGAAGACAAGAAAATAAATAATTAAAAACTATAATATTCACTGGGTAAAAATACTTCTAGTTGAAGAAATAATAAGAAGAATAGAAAGAAATTCAAACCACACCGGTATTACAAAACTGTACTCGAGTGTTTTGTATAAGCCTAGTCTAACTTTCTTTTCAACTGCAAGCCGGATATATTTTCAGACACAAAATATATTTACACGGCTATTCAATTACTATTGACGTGAATCTTTTCCATTTTAGTGTTTGATATCAAACGCTTAACGTCAACACTTTTTGACGACAAGTTGAATCAATCGACTGGTGGCCTAGAACACTAGGAAATGATTGAAATGCCGAGGGTTT
>JAUUIK010161687.1:0-11643 GCA_032270385.1 Urticina crassicornis | reverse complement strand
ACTAAATACATGCATATACTTCACAGGAAAGTATGATGTACATATTAAATGGAATGGACGGCACATCCCCAAGAGTCCTTATCGTGTTGAAGTATCATCAGATCTTGATGCTGGTAAAGCATATGCCAAAGGACCAGGTCTTGCGCCTACAGGTGTCATAGCAGGAAAGTACACAGAATTCACTGTCTTTGCAAAAGGTGCAGGAGAAGGCAAGGTAACTGTTAAAGTGATTGATCCTCGTGGAGGTGAAGATGTTGATGTTATCATTGAACCACAAGAAAATGACGAGTACTTGGTAGAATATCAACCTGTCAACGCTGGGAAACACACCATTAAAGTCATGTTTGGAGGCCAACC
Organism: Urticina crassicornis; assembly: GCA_032270385.1. NCBI lineage: Eukaryota > Metazoa > Cnidaria > Anthozoa > Actiniaria > Actiniidae > Urticina > Urticina crassicornis. The sequence continues at coordinate 11,286 of JAUUIK010161687.1, read as the reverse complement.
CATTCAACACAGCCCATTCCATGTCAATGTCAGCCCACCAAAGATTGACCCTATACCATCTAAAGTTAAAGTATTTGGTGCAGGTTGGTATCAATATTTTTTTCTGCCCAGCACAACAATTTCCTGGTGCTATGTATCCTATAGCTATACGCAGTGTGTAACATTGAATATTTACTTGTTATTTAGTGTGTGTGTTTTTTTTTTTTTGCAAAAATGTCTTAATGGAAAATGTTGGTTACATTTATGAATAAAGTATTGAAGCACAAATTAAACTTGGCCGGTCTTTCTTATAAATATTGATATTCCCTTTCCAAAGGTGTTGAACCTACTGGACTAAAGGCTGGTTCGCGTGCTCCATTCGTGGTTGACACAAGAGGAGCTGGAGATGGTGAGCTTGATGTTTTTGTTGAAGGACCTCTTGGAGAGGAAAAGGTAGATGTCAAAAACAATGGAGATGGTACCTATGCCTGTGTGTATCATCCAAGCAAGTTTGGTAAATATGTGGTTAGTGTCACATGGAGTGGTGCACAAGTACCTAAGAGCCCATTCAATGTCAAAGTTGGACCTTCTGTAGACCCTGCAAAGATCCGTGCTTATGGTCCTGGATTGGAAAAAGGTGGGTGATTAAATTATATCCACAGACCATTTCATGGGGATACAAATAAAAGCAAATTTCGGGCATCACATGCACACATTTATTAAATCTGTGTCCCAGTGTTGTAGACTTTTTTTAGATGCCAAATCTCCAATTTTCCATTTTGAATATAATGCTTATCAATACATTTGGACCACCTGTTTATATGTTATGCCATGTTTTATTTTTGTTGAGATTTTATAGAAAATGCTTTGAATTTGAGAATAAATACATGATTTTTTTCTTAAAATGACACACCCTTTTAATTTCTGTTTTACCAGGTGTTGCTGCAAAGCCTTGCCACTTTACTGTCGAAACAAAAGGAGCTGGAATTGACAGTCTTGGTTTTGCTGTTGAGGGACCTGCTCAGGCTGAGATCAAATGTCAGGACAGGGGTGATGGTATCTGTGATGTCACCTATTATCCAAAGATTCCTGGCAAATACGCTGTCCATGTTACCTGTGGTGATATTGATATCCCCAAGAGTCCATTTATGGTTCCAATTTCTCCTGCTGGAGATGCATCAAAGGTCTATGCTAAAGGTCCTGGTTTGGAACCACAAGGTCTTTGTGCAGGTAAATTATGGTATACTACCATTATAATCAGCATGCTATAACTAAGATGTTTATACATCATTCTTGTCTTTGATATCTTAGGCTAACAAACTCTTTACTCTATTGTAGGTGCACCAGCTGAGTTTACTGTTTTCACGAAGGAAGCAGGTGATGGAGATGTTGATGTAAAGGTTATGGATGGAGCTGGCAAAAAAGTACCAGTAGACATAGTTGACAATAAAGATGGAACTTACTCTGTTACCTACTACCCAGATAAACCTGGTACATACACAGTCACCATACATTTCAATGACAAGCCAATTCCAAAAAGTCCTATTAAGGTCAATGTTGGCAAAACAAATCCAGCAAAATGTCGTGCATATGGTCTTGGCTTGGAGAAGGGATTTGTCAACCAGGTTAATCAGTTCAAAATTGAAACTAAAGGTGCTGGAGAGGGTGGTCTTGGACTTACCATTGAAGGACCTTCAGAGGCTAAAATTGAATGCAAAGATCTTGGAGATGGATCATGTGATGTAGATTACTGGCCAAATGAACCTGGTGACTACATGGTCAACATTTTGTTTGCCGACCAACATATTCCTGGAAGTCCTTTCAAAGCTAGAATCAACTACCCCTTTGACCCAACAAAGGTCAAGGTTGAGGGACCTGGAATTGAACCAGGCATTCGTGCTGGTGAACCAGCTGATATTGATATTGATACCCGTCTCGCTGGTGATGCTAAGCTAGAAGTCAGTGTTGTAGATGAACAGAATTCACCTGTTAAGTGTGACGTAGAAGAAGAAGAGTTTGGCCTTCATGCTGTCACCTATTTCCCTAGCAAGAAAGGTGAGTAAAATGCTAATAATAGCATTAGCTTGGTGCCCAACATCCAATGAAAGCCAAGATTGTTATTAAAAATGGAATGTACATATTGTAATAGCAATTTGTGCACTGTGACATACACCATTTACTATTCTTTGACTAAATATATACAAAATGTTCATGTCTTGTTTTAAAGGATAAGTAAATAAAGTTATTTTGATTACTTTAGGGAACCATAAGGTCAACGTCAAGTATGGTGCCACTCATGTCCCAGGCAGTCCATTCAAGGTACCCGTCTCGCCTTCATCAGATCCATCTAAAGTCAAGGTGTCGGGACCCGGCGTAGAACCTTCTGGTGTCGAACCAAATAAGCCAACATATTTCAACATTGCCTGTGATGGAGCTGGTAAAGGAGACGTACATGTCAGTGTCGAACCAGCAAGTAAGTTACCCTAATTGACCTTCGAAAGCGACGCGTGTTGGTCGTTAATTTTAAATTTATTTGCAGAACTGAACTGAGGTCTTTGGTGAGCAAACCTTAGGTTCAAAGCGGACGTATAAACTAATTATTCATTTTATACCTACATTCGCGAGCAAATTGGGTTTTTGTAGTGGTATATGATGCAACAAATCCATTAATAGTGCAGTAAACACTACGCTGTCGTCCATTGTTTAGCACTTTAGTAGCTTCTTCCCAGGTTTCTTCTCAATAAAAATGGATGAAGCCGCGTCTCGAAAATGGCGGGAATATTTTGTCACATGACCACAATTCTTGTCACTCATTGGCTGAGATTTACTCGTTATATAAATAAAAAGAATTTTAATTTGTTCGCATGGAAAAAAGAGTACTACAAGATAGGAGGACGAGAAAATTCATTGTTTTTATCATTGTGAGTTTGATTCTTGAACGAACATGATGATTCAATTGTTTTGATTCTTTTTTTACGAGTTTTTCATTCTTTTTATTTTAGAGAAAGGACTCAAACCAGTTGAAAAAATCACTGTAACAGAAGTATCTAAAGACAATTTCAAATGCGACTACGTTGCACCAGATCAGGGTCCTTACAACGTTAACGTTTCATTTGCTGGTAAACCAGTGCCCAACAGTCCTTTCAAAGTCAATGTTGCTAAGACTGGAGATGCTGGAAAATGTAAAGCTCAGGGTGATGGCTTGGAGACCGCTATCATTGACATGCTGGCTGAGTTTGATGTCGACTGCTCCCGAGCAGGTAATATTGCCTCCCCAAACTGAATACAGTGCTTTTTGTATAGTGTTGTTATCGGTTGTATATTTTCCCCTTTTTTTAATTCTTTCCTTCTGCTATTTTTTGTTTTCTTGAAGGGTATGGAAAGTGAACAGAATTTCGAATGGGTTACCTGTGGTTATAAATACCGCAGGTATCCCGATAAAACCATGTCGACTGGGCGTTCTAACCATAGCAATAGTTCTATCTATTTCTAAATTGTTGAATATTTCTAGGAACTGGACAACTTATGGCTTCCGTACAAAATCCTTCCGGTGCCCACACAGACACTTTGGTCACAGACAACGAAGACGGCTCATACAGCGTATCATACACACCATTCGAAGAAGGCATTCACGATCTGGCTGTCAAATTCGCTGGTGACGACATTCCTGGAAGTCCTTTCAAGGTTGATGTACTGCCACCAACAGATGCATCCAAATGTAAAGCTTATGGACCAGGCCTAGAGCGTGCTGAATTAAATAGACCTGCTGAATTCACTGTGGAGACTAAAGGTGCGTCTTGGTGATCGTTTGTGGAGTATATGGGAGGGGGGACTCTACAGGATGGTCACCTACTTAGGTTTATGCACGAAACGGGAAAAAAATTGCGTATCCATTATATATACCCTTGATATATCTCAAGGCTTTAATTTCAATTTTAATCATACGACATATCCTTTCATGAGTTATTTTAATTATATAATACGAACAAAAACTGATTTACTAACATTTCTACAGGAGCTGGTGCTGGTGGTTTAAGCCTTGCAATTGAGGGACCATCCGAGGCTAAGCTAACTTGCACAGACAATGGCGACGGTACTTGCTCAGTCAGCTACGTACCAGTCGAGGAGGGCGACTATGATATCCATATCAAATTTGCTGATGAACACATTCCTGGAAGCCCCTTCACTGCCAAGGCTGGTCTTCCTGTAGATCCCTCTAAAGTCAAAGTACATGGACCTGGAGTTGATACCGATAACCCCTTGTTTTCAAAAGCACCACAGAAGTTTTTTGTTGATACAACAGAAGCTGGATTCGCTCCTCTTGATGTAGCCATTGAAACTCCAAACAGGAAAACAATCAAACCTGATAGTGTTGTTGAAGAAAAACCAGGAGTTTATGCCGTAACCTACCTCCCTGCTGATGAAGGTAAATTTCTCCCAACGAATAAGCTTTTTTTATATCTAAAGTAAAATATTGGCTTTTCAGTAAAAAGGTTAGCCGTGCTGCGTACGCGTGCATACGGACTTTAGAGATAAATTGTCCGGGTGCAAGCAGGCTAATAATAAAAATAGGCGTAACACGGGAATTCGTAAAGGTAATCGGGTTACAGCTGTAAAGAAAAGATTGGCTCAATATTGTTTTCTCCTCTTTTTTTTAGGCCGTTATAACGTGAACGTCAAGTATGCCGCCACACACGTTCCAAAGAGTCCTTTCAGAGTTCGTGCCGGACCCCCCTTCGATGCATCAAAAGTCAAGGTAACAGGGCGTGGAGTTGATGAAGAACCTTTCACAGAAGAGCCTGTCGAATTCGTATGTGACTGCAGTGAAGCTGGAGATGCACCACTGTCAGGTGAGCTACTATTTCAGCATTTGTAGTTATTTTTAGCCTTGTACGGGATGCTGACGTTTTCCCTTCAAGGACGTGACACTATCACAATGGCAATTTCTGAGGAAAGTAAGGGTGTCACGACTGGACAAGAACTTGAGCTTAATTTACATTGATTCTGAAGTGATCTCAAGGCTTTACACACACAAACTAGATACAAACCTCTAAAACTGGTCATATTTATACTACATAAATGCAAACTGAATCTTGGGTACATCTTGTCAATCATACGCATTTTATATTGCAGTTGTTGTTTCTCCGCCAAATGGCCGTGATATTACACCCGAGATCAAGGATAACGGTGATGGTACCCATACTGTCAAATACGTCCCAGATAAACCAGGTCGCTATAACATAGATGTCAAATACGGTAACCGACGCGTGCCTAAAAGTCCATTCAGACCAACAATCAAGCCCGCTGGCGATGCCTCCAAGGTGAAGGTCGAAGGACTTGGACCAGATGACGTTGTTATTGTCAAACAAGACAACGAGTTTGTCATTGATGCTAGAGAGGCTGGAAAAGGTAAGTCATTCTTTACAACATTTGCGCAGAATTTTTACGTTATTCTATTAACGCAGTTGCATTTATATGATGAGTGGGGATTTATGGCAGTGTTGTTAAAGCAGTGTCTTTTCCATCGTGTTAGTGCGTCTGATTCGTTCATAACATGTAAAAATAGGGTGTGGCAAAATAACAGTAGCACTAGACGTACTTTACAGACCATCGTGTAAAATCCACTCTAGATGTATATAAGGTCCTGCTCAAACGTCAAATAAATTAGAAACAAAATATTATCAAGAAGTCTTTAGCAGTATTAGAATCAGCGCATAAGAGGTTTGACGTTTGAATAGGGCCTAACATTGTTTCGTATTTGTTGTTTCTAGGAACCCCCGAGGTCTCATGTGTTGGCCCAAATAGAAAGAAAATCCCAGTTGAGGTTGTGCCAAATAAGGATGGAACATATACATGTTTCTTTGAGCCTGAAGATGAAGGACGGCATGCGGTGGATATTCAATTTGCTGGAAAGCCAGTACCCGGAAGCCCCTTCCACGTGAAGGCTAAGGAGGGTGTCGACGTCAGTAAGATAAAATGTGGACCAAAGAATCCAATTGATGAACCAGCAGTAAATGAAGAACTAGTGTATGCTGTAGATGCCCGACCTGTGGAAGCGTTCCCCGCACAAAATCCCATCAAAGGTACCCTAGAGGGCCCTAATGGAAAGAAAGAACCTATCGAAGTGAGAGACAACGGAGATGGTACTTATGATGTAACTTCTGTACCAAAAGAACCTGGTCCACACAAGCTGGATGTCAAATACGAAGGGCAGCCAATTCCAGGAAGTCCATTCAAATTCAACGCTATTGAAGGCGGACCAGGAAGTGTGAAGGCATTTGGAAAAGGTAGGTTAAATGTGCAACATCATAGTCCACAGGAATACTTTCTGATAGAGGACCCCCTATATATGTTTTAACTCCATGTTACTTTTTCTTAAGGTCTTGAACGCGGCCTCACTAAGGAACCATGCGAGTTTACAGTAGTTACAAGAGATGCAGGACCAGGAGGCTTATCCCTCGCCATAGAAGGACCTAGCAAGGCAGATATTAAGTGTGAAGACAATGGTGATGGGTCATGCAAAGTGTCCTACGTCCCTGAAGAACCAGGCGAGTACAACATCAATGTCAAGTTTGCTGACAAGCACATCCCTGGCAGTCCATTCGCCGCCCAGATTTACAACAACTGGGATGACCTCGCTGCAGCGAAGCCCCGACCTACAGTGGGTAAAGTATGTGACGTCGGTCTAGACATTCCCGATGTAACCGATCTATCAAAACTCAAGGGAACACTAAAGCGACCATCCAGCAATCGCGAAGAGCCAATGGATCTCCGCATCAATGATGATGGTAGCTTAGGAGTCACGTTTGTTCCCTACGAACCCGGTGAGCATCTCATCAGCATCAAGAAGGATAACCGCCACGTCCAGAACAGTCCTTTCTCTGTTATGGTTCAAGCACAGAGGCTGGGCGATGTCTTTCCTGTCGGGCATACTGCTGATGTTGTAATACCGGGACTTGATAATTATGGTGACTTATCCAAGCTTCAAGCAACTCTACGACGACCTCACAGCAAGGTGGAAGAATCAGTTAAACTTATCAGAAATCCAGATGACAGCGTCAGTGTCTCGTTCGTACCCCGCGAGCCTGGTGAGTACTTCTTAAGCGTCAAGAAAGACAACACACCTATTCGTGGTAGTCCATTCTCAATACTTGTTGAGGCTGAAGAACCCATAGAGGCTGTTGGCTGCCCCGTTGATTATTGCTTCGACATTAAGGATGACGTCAAATTGCCCGAGGAATTCGACAAGCTAAAGGCAACGATGAAGAGACCAGGAAGTGACAAAGAAGAACCTATCGGCCTAAAGATCAACTCAGACCTATCCCTTAGCTGCTCGTTTATTCCTCGTGAAACTGGTATCCACTTGATCCATATCAGAAAGTTCGGTCGTGATGTCATGGGAAGTCCTTTCCCTGTCAATGTCACTGCCCCAGAAGCAGTCAGTCAAGTTGGTCGTCCCTATGGACTCGGTCTTGACTTCGATGACGTCAATCTTCCTGAAGACTTCCCGCGCTTATCTGCTACTCTCAAGAGACCATCGTGCAAAGAAGAAGAAGAACTTCGCCTCCTTCTTAATGGAGACAATACTCTTGGTGTCGCATTCACCCCGAGAGAAGTTGGAGAACATTTTATCCACGTTAGGAAAGACGCTCGTGAAGTGAAGGATAGCCCAATCAGTGTCATGGTTGTTGGAAAGGAAGAGAGGGTGGAAGAGGTACATCCCATGAAGAAGACGTGCGACCTCAGCTTAGACATTCCTGGCGTCAGGCTTCCTGAAGACTTCAAATTACTGAAAGCAACCCTTCGAAGACCTAACAGTGACAAGGATGAGCCACTGACTTTGAAATTAAACGAGAAGGATAACACCCTTGGTGTGTCGTTTGTACCAGTCGAGCCTGGTGAGCATAAGATTCATATCACCAAGTCTGGAAAAGAAGTGCCTGGTAGTCCTTTCTCAGTGATGGTCGAGGCTGCTGAAGCTGTAAATGCTGTTGGAAGACCATGCGATTGTTGTCTGCCTGGACAATACGACGAAGACGATCTAAAGAGGCTTACTGCAACGCTCAAGAGACCATCCAAGAAGACGGAAGAACCATTGAAGTTGAAGCTGAACTCGGACAAGACTCTGAGTGCTGTGTTTGTGCCACAAGAAACTGGCGAGCATATTATTAGTGTTAAGAAGTTTGGAAAACACGTCGAAGGTAGCCCATTTGTTGTCATGGTTGTAGCCCCAGAAACTGGAAACGCTATCGGAAAACCATGTGGTGTTGGTCTCGAAATCCCTGGCTTGAAACTGCCACAAGATTTCCATCTTCTAACCTCAAGTCTGAGAAGACCTGGAAAGACCTACGAAGAGCCCTTAAAATTACTCCTAAACTCAGACAACACGCTTAGCGTCTCTTTTGTTCCTCAAGAAACAGGGGAACATTTCGTCACTGTTAAGAAAGAAGGTCGCCATGTTACCGGTAGTCCGTTCTCTGTTATGGTCAGTGGACCTGGACCAGCAGATGCATCCAAGGTCAAAGTCTATGGAGATGGTGAGTCTCTTAAGATCTATCAAACATTAAATCGATAAATGCCAAGGATAGTTTAAATATGATAAGTATAAGTACATATAGAGTGTTAGGGGTAAATTTATACTTGACGTTTCCATGGGGAAAGAAATTGAACTTCTATACGTTATGTTTAGTACTTATACCTGTAATGTTATCATGATTCTTATTTTTGTTGTTATTTCTATTCCAGGTTTGAAGAAGGGTGTTGTTGGTACTCCTGCTCGCTTCACTGTCAACACACGTGACGCTGGTTATGGTGGTCTAGGTCTCTCTATCGAAGGACCATCGAAAGCAGAAATCAACTGTGTGGATAATGAGGACGGCACGTGTTCTGTGGACTACTTACCTACAGAACCTGGAAAGTACACAATTAATGTCAAGTTTGCAGACGAACACGTGAAAGGAAGTCCATTCAAGTCAATGGTACGTAGACCTGGAGACGAGGAAATCGTATGTGAAGACGTTGATGGCCTTGAGTCAGAACCAACGCAACGGGTTTCACAAGTGTTTGAAGATCTAGTCAGTTTTGGAGGCGCAGCACCTCAGCCCCAAGATTTTGTATTCGACCTCAAAGGCTACAAGATCGAGGACCTCCAGACAACAGTAGTAGATCCAACAGGAGAGGAACTACCATCTGAGATCGTGGAAAGTAAGGATAACAGCTACACTATTCGCTTCATGCCAAAAGAAAGTGGAGAACACATAATCAATGTCATGTTCCAAGGACGTCATATCCCTGGAAGCCCCTTTAAACTTTTCGTGGAAGCGCCGACCTGGGGAGGAGCAGCAAAGTGTGTTGCAGCTGGACCAGGTCTCGAAAGAGGTGTTGTCAACGAGCGTGGTGACTTCACAGTATGGACACGTGATGCCGGTCCAGGTGGCCTTGCGATTGCTGTTGAAGGCCCAGCTAAAGCCGAAATAACCTGTCAAGACAACGGAGATGGTTCTTGCAACATCAGTTACCTACCAACCGCTCCTGGGGAGTATACCGTACATATTAGATTCGCTGACGAAGATATACCCGGAAGTCCATTCAAGGTTTTCGTGACGAGCGAGGTGGAAGACCGTTTCCGTAACTTAAACATTAAAGACCTCGCAGAGACTGGTCTCAAGGTTGGTCAGCCAGCATCTTTCTCTGTCCAGACAAACGCCCCTGTTGGCAGTGTTACCGCTACCGTTATGGCTCCATCAGGAGTAGAATCGAAAGCAGTTGTATCGTCTCTCGGAAGTGGAAACTATGCGATTCGGTTTGTCCCCAAAGAATTCGGAGATCACTTGGTGAATGTTAAATTTGACGACACTCACATTCCTGGAAGTCCATTCAAGATTCGCGTTGGAGGTGGTGGATCGCACCCTGAAAAGGTTAAGGCATACGGACCTGGACTTAGCAGTGGAAAGGCTGGTGAACCTGCCGAATTTACCGTCAACGCCTTAGAAGCTGGATCTGGTGCCCTCGCTCTTTCCGTAGACGGTCCCGCTAAGGTAAAAATGAATTGTACAGAGAATCAAGACGGAACCTACCAAGTCACATACTTCCCAGTTGTTGCTGGAGAATACACCATCAGTATTAAATTTGCAGGTCAGCACATTCCAGAAAGTCCCTACAATGTTACTATCTTCCCCTCGAGCGGCAAGGGACTTGCACCCAGCGATGGAGACGCCTCAAAGTGTACTTCAAGAGGAACAGGACTACATAGAGCTGTACTAGGACAACCCAACTCCTTCACAGTCAACGCCAGCAATGCAGGACGTGGATCCTTGATGGTAGGCGTAGAAGGACCTGCTATTCCCGCAAAAGAAATTAACGTAAAACACACCGGAAGCAATGTTTATGCTGTTAACTACGCCCTTGAGGAGCCAGGGACCTATATCTTGAAGGTGCTGTGGGGAGAGAAGCACATTCCAGGCAGTCCCTTCCATGTGACCGTCTAAAAACAACCCCCGAAGAATAAAGAAGTATACCAATACGTAATAAGGAGATTAATAATCTCATTAAACGCAATCGTAAACGTGGTCAAGATACGGACGATAAGGTCCTTGCAATCAAACTAAAGAAGTTGTAAGGTGAACTAGATAAGTTGACTCTAATGACCTAACTTTTGTACCCTTAAAACTGACACTTAGTTAGTTACAGTAGAGACAGAAATATTAAAATCAGAACAAGGTCTTGAATTCAAGGCCCCCTAAGTGTGATAACATTTTCAACAAATTATCGCCGCTCTAGTAATATTTGTAGAATTCTTGAAGAAAACATCTTTGGTATTTTGTAATTTTCAATAGGTAGATACCATAAAAAGTAATATTTTGTGAAGTACTTGTAATACGATTCACCTAGCAAAAGAAATTAAATTTTCGAAAAATCTGGATGTGATCAGAAAATATCGTTATTGAGCCAGGGAGGTGATTGGGCCAACGTCGTGTGTCGTCTCTCAGTCCTTTTAACAATTTTCGGCGGCCATTTTGAAAAGTAGCCAAGCCTTTACATAAAAACGAGATTGTCGTTGACATTATAATGATTTAGACTTCCTGATGTATTGCAATCAAGGTTATAACTGTGCAGTGTTACCAATGGTCGACAACATGGGTTCTCAATGTCGAAAGCTTCATTTATTTGAAATGAGATCTAAAGTTTGCAACGCAATGGCATCGTTAAAAAGGTCTGAATAACAACTTGAGATAATAGAGGTCATACTTATATTTAATTGTGATGATGAATTGTGTGATGTCAGTCAAAGCCTCGACTTGAAACTTC
>JAUUIK010161355.1:0-11653 GCA_032270385.1 Urticina crassicornis | reverse complement strand
GCTTGTTTCCGAAAGAAAAAACGTCCGTGAACAAAACTCATTCATACTTTTAACTAACAAAATACAATGTTAAAAATAAATTTTGACTAAAAAATGTTAGCCTACTATCGGAGTCGAACCGATAACCTTCGGTTTACAAAACCGATACTCTGCCAATTGAGTTAAGCAGGCTTATTAAAAATTTATTTTTATTTTTAATAAAATAATAATTCATGCCAAAAAAAAGATCAATAGAAATTAATTTAAAATTAATTTTTTTATAAAGAATGCTTACTTTTAATGGTTTTTTTAATTATTCAGGATTTAACAGACTCAAAAATTATTAAATTTAATTTTTTGTAAACTGTACATATAATCTTAGAATTTTATTTTGTTTTTCAAAGCTTTACCCTTGTCAGCGAAAAAAACTGGTATTTTGCTTTGCTACAAAAATAAAACGTACGTCAACGGTAAAGCTTTGAAAGCCCTTCATACAAAATTGGTAAAACTTTTAAAGCCCTCTGCTAAAGAAAGACCTTGCCTGCGTCAGAAACTTTAGCATCACCTACGTTTTCAAAGCTTTACCAATTTAAAGGAAGGAGGGTAAGCTACCACCTACGTGAAAGCCAAGCAATCCAAAAAAGCATAAAGCTTTCAATACGTGAATAAAAAGGCTACGGTTTCAAAGCTTTATCTTTTTAAAAGTACATTCTTTTACTTTAAAAGACTTTTGACGGTTTTTTTAAAAAATGGCTGCTTTGCCCTGGAGAGGATTTGAACCTCCACATCTTTCGATAATTGATTTTGAATCAATTGTGTCTACCTTTTCACCACCAGGGCGTTCTATTTTAAACTTCACTAATTTACTAAAATTACTATAAAATTAATTAAGTTTAAAAAAATTATTTTTTAAATTTGTTTTTTTCTTAAAGAAAAAAAAATAACAAGTCTTTTCTTTTTCTTCTTGTAAGAAGGAGTAGCTGCACCACTTTTATTTTATTCCTTGCCTCTTTTTTTTACAAGCAGGTGTTTTAGCAAGGATTACTATTCCCAAAAAAAAAGCCTGCAACACCCTTGCAGATTTAGTAAAGCTTTACTACGGTAAAATAAAAAGGGTGAAGCTCTTGTGCCTGCTTTTTTTTCTTAAAGAAAAACTAGCTTTCGCAGGCACGGCACAAAAGGCTTTCAAAGCTTTACCAATTTATTGGTAAAGCTTTGAAATGGAGGCCACTGGTTATCTTTCGTATTGTAAAGGCTTTAAAAGCTTTAAGTTTAAAAACCTTTCTTACGATTTTCGTTTTCAATATTTAATTTAAATTTTCGAAAATTAATAAAATGAGAATTAATTTTACGAGAATTTTTTCCCCAATTTTTTTCAAAAATTAAAATATTTTTTAATTTTTGAAAAGCATAAGCTTCCATTTGGTCCTTCTTTAAAAAAGGAATAGGCATAATAAATTTATTTACTAAAGTATATATATCAGATTGTCGAAGTATTTCATGACGTAATAAATAATCTACAAAATAATCTAAAATTTCACGATTATTATTTAAAAAACTAAATGCTTTGTTAAACGATAAAAGGATTAAACCATGTGATATATAATCTCTATCAATAGAATATAAATTAGTCCAGATTAAAGAAGAATTTTTAGATTTATTTAATAAATTAACTAAATTATCATTATCATGATAATATTGGTCAGGAGAAATCCATTCTTCATTTCTGTCATTTTCTTCTGGGTTCGGAAGATATATACGATACCAATCACTAAAAAATATATCGGATAAACTTGCTTGTTTAATAATCTCAACTTGCCACCATGACCTTATCGACCATTCTTCAAAAATTTGTTGATAATTTAATGATTTTTTCTCTTGAAAAAGATTTTTTTGAGTATCTAGTATTAATTGATTTAAAACCTCTAGAATGTCCATTTCTGGGATTTCTAAATTATTTTTTGTTTGAAGTATTTCATGATATTTACGAATAATAATATTTTTAGAATAAAAATACCATTTATCAATCATAAAATAAGTAAGAAATGTTGCAGAATTTAAATCATCAAATCCAAGATCAGATTGCCAATATAAACTAAAACTAAAATTTTTAAAGTATTTTTGATTAGAAATTTGTACTTGATCTTTTGTTTTTTCTTTAAAAGAAAAAGCCGGATTTAAATTTAAAATTTTTTGATTATTTAACCCTTCATACTTCGTTAAAGCTTTACTACGCGGTATTTTCACGTATGTGAGTGGCTTGATTATTTTTTTTGAAGTATTCTGGATAGCTATACGTTTCATTAAAATTTTTGACGAATTTCTTATTAAAGAGAAGAGTTCTGATGCTTTTCCAGCATAAAAACCAATCAACCGATTTTCTAATTCTGATTTATAACTTATTTTTAAAAAACTAGTTTGTAAAAATCTAGTAAATTTTTTATGACGTGCATTTTTGGGTCTAGGCCAAAGATAAACTACAATTGCTGGAGGATGATTTGGTAAAAAGGTATGAAGTAAAGCTTTTCCACATTGATAATAAGCCAAACGAGTTAAATAAAAAGGATCTTTAATTTCATCAAAATTTAAAGTTGTTTTTTCAGTACTATAACTTGTTATAAAAAGGATACCTTTTTCAATAGTTTCCACTGTATGAACGCTGTCTTTTATAATCGCCTGTATAGAGGATTCGTTCATTACAGCAGCCAGATCAGCTGCACTAAAACCAAAAGTACGATTTGCAAAATAATCCCAAGATAAATTTTTTTGAATTCCTAAATTAGTACTATAAAGTTTTAAAATTTCAATTCTTTTTTCTTTGCCAGGTAAATCTAAATAAAAAACTTTATCAAACCTACCAGGTCGAATTAAAGCAGAATCTAAGACATTTGGTCTATTAGTAGCGCCAATAACTACAATTCCTTTTCTTGATTGTAAACCGTCTAATTCTACTAAAAATTGCATCAAAAGACTTAGTTGTTGTTGTTTTAGTTGATTTTTTGAAATAGTATTTTCAACCGATTTCAAACTAAAACTTTCTTCATTTAGTATTTCAAGATTATTTAAAAAATTCTCTTGCCTGCCTTCGCTGGCAAGATCTTCTGTTTTAAAAATTTTTGCATTTGAAAAAAACAAATTTTTTTCATAAGAATCTTTAGAATCATTTTTTAAATCAGAATCAAATTCGTAAATGGACTCAATAATCTCATCCGAGCCCATTGGATTTTTAATAATATTTTCTCTTTTTTCGCCTAATGTATCAATTTCATCAATAAAAATAATACAAGGAGCTAATTCACGAGCTTTTTCAAATAAATTTTTTAATTTTTGTGCTGCAATTCCTTCTTGATCAGGATCATTTAAAGAGCTTCCTGATTGAATTAATACGGGTACTTCTGCTTCACCAGCAATTGCTTGAACTAATAATGTTTTTCCAGTACCAGGCGGTCCGATTAAAAGAATCCCTTTAGGAAGAATATTACCCATTTTAAAAGAGCGGGCTGAGTTTCTTAAAAACCAAACAATTTCCCCTAATTCGGGTAAAATTATATCAATTCCTGCTATATGCTGAAATTGTTTTTGATTTTTATAAATTATCCGAAAACCTTTTTGATTATCATCTAATTGTAATTCATCTTTTAATCCCTCATCTAAAATCCCTAATGAACTTACAATATCTAATAAATACGAAACTAATTCTTTTCCATATTTTTTATAAAAACCTTGTAAAATTTGTAATATAAATAATCCAAATGAAAATTGTGCAATTATAAAAAATGATAAAAAGCTTACAGATTCCCAATTTTGATAAAATGAATTACTAAAATATTTTAAAATTTTCTGTAATTCTTGTTTTTCAAAAAAAGACAATGAAGGTTTTTTTAAGAAAGAAAAATTTAAGTTTGTATAATGGCTACTTCTATTTTTCATTTCATATTTATTAAAAGCAGAATAATTTTTCTTTTCAAAATTTAAATTTTGTATATGTGGATTTTGATTATTAAAGATAGCATTTTCTACTTTTTTAGCAAAAAAAAAGTTTTCTTTATAAAATATTTCTTCAGAGGAAAATCTCTTCAATTGTTTTAAAGACTGCAAAAAGCGATCGTCATAATCTTTTTTGTTTCTATTAGTTTTTTCCAATTTTGTGAAACTCTCATTTGGATAAAAACTAAATAATTTTTTATAAATTCCACCATAATTTTTATTTTTTATAAAAGTTTGAGACGAATGATCAAAAAAAAGTTTATTTTGATATTTAGCGCCCCCCCCTGCTTGGGAAAAAGCAAGCCCTGCTTGGCTTGCGAAAGCATTATCGCTCGGAATTTTATTTAAAATTAGTTGGTCACATGATT
Organism: Urticina crassicornis; assembly: GCA_032270385.1. Classification (NCBI taxonomy): domain Eukaryota; kingdom Metazoa; phylum Cnidaria; class Anthozoa; order Actiniaria; family Actiniidae; genus Urticina; species Urticina crassicornis. The sequence goes on along the minus strand of JAUUIK010161355.1, from coordinate 7,319 downwards.
TGTCGCTTAAAGATCTACAAGATTTATGATATTTAGGATTATAATAATCAAGTAAAGTCAAAGGCCAAATAATAGGTTTTTTTTTAGGATATTTAATTCGAATTAATGGTATTGAAATATTAAGTTGGTTATTTTCTAAAAGTTCAAATTGTTCTTTTAAACTATTAAAAGATTTAGTTTTTAATGATTCTGCTTTTAATTTTTCTAAAATTAATCGCCATTGATTTTCTTCTAAATAAGGTATTCGATAATCTTCAATAAAAGGATAAATTGTACTAGTATCTAAAACTTTATCTTTTGATATATTCAAATTTTTATCTATTAAACGATAATTTTTTTCTAAAACATTACCCTTCATTGTCACCTTCGGTGAAAGGGCTACGGGATTTCCTTCTGAAGAAGGTATTATATCATTTGAAAAATACTTTTTTTTCCCAAAAAAAGTATTTTTTCGATCTGATAATGGATTATCACTATAAAAAATCGTTTTAAACCAATTTTGTATTTGTTTTTTATTTGTTAAAAAAATATCTTTTGTATTTTCATCTAAGACTACACCTGGACCTTGATATAATATTTGCCTATATTGAACTCCCTCTAAAAAAGTCGGTTTATATTGTAGCTGAATTGTTGAAAAATTTGTCTTCTCCTTCACTTGCATTGAAGATGCAGTCAAATTATCTTTATAGAACGATAAAGGTAAAAAAATTTTTATTTTACTAGTCTTTCCAGAGGAAGCGGAGTAGCCTTCGCCTTCCTTTAGTTGTTTCGCTAAAGAAGGGCTCTCTATTCGGCTTGCTCCACTGGAAGTATAAAAAAAATTTTTATTAAAATTGTTTAATATTTTATTTTTATTTAAATTGTTTTTTTTTAAAAACAATTCTAAAAAATAGGATTTGACATCTTTTTTAGTTAAATCTGGATAGAAATAGCCAGACATTAATCTTGGTTTAAGAATAAAATTTTCTTTTTTAAAATCAAATTCATTTAATAATTGAATTAAATTTTCAGAACAAAAATTTGAAAAAAAAGCCTGTAAATCAACAATAGTGCTTTTTACTTTAGTATCTTTGACTATTCTAGTATTAGGTAGTAACAATTTTTTATAAAAAAAATTATTAAATTCATTTTGAAAAAATGAAAAAATTGAAAAATAATGGTTTATTTTTTTATTCAAATACTTTTCATTTTTTACATGCCTTGACGCTTGTCCTTCTTTAACGAAGGGAGGAAGAACAGAATTTATTTGTAATTTTTGATTTTTTAAAACTATAAATTTTGAAATATATTTTTTTTCAAAATTAATGGAATTGTAAAAACTAATAGTTTTATAAATAAATTTTTCTTTTTTTAATTTAGTATTTAACTGATTTTGAAATAAAAAAGGTTTCGCTTTTAATTTTTTTTGAAAATCTCCTTCATCATTCATGTTATATTTTATTTCATAAGTTTTTTGAAATTTTTTTTGAAAGCTTTCGCTAAAGCTAGTAGTAGAAGGATAAGAAAAACTTGTTTTTTCAATTTTGGATAGTGATTGTATTTTAAATTTATTATTAAAAAAACTTTTTTTTATATTTTCATATTTTTTATTTTCAATTTTATTTTCGTTTTTAGACGAACTATTATTTATTTTTAAGGGAAATTGATCTAAATTATAAAACAAAGAATTCGAGTGAATAAAAAATTCACGCGGATTTAGAAGATAAAAATGTGCTTTTAATTCAAACCCATCGTTTGCGTTTTCTCCAAGAAAACTAGCAGAATTCCATTTTTTTTTCTGCCTCTGATAAACGCCCTTCATAGACTGGGTTTCAGATTTTGTATTAGGGTAATAATTAATTTGTTCTTGTTTTTTAAAAGGTAAATAATAACTTTTTGTTTTATTTCTTGGGAAATGGGCTAAAAACATCTGAGATTCAAAAGTAGGAGAGATTGATTTTGTTTCTAATAAAATAAATTCATTATAAATGTCAACTCGTTTATAATTTTGAAGGCTTTTTAACTTTTTATAATTAAAATATTCAAAAGTTTGCCAAAAAAATTTTTCATATGGGGAAGAATAGCCTGGTAAATTTTTTTCAAGAAAAACAGAAAAAGTTTGATCTTTATATTTAAAAAATATAATTTGACTTAAATTTAAAATAAAAGGTAAAACAATAAATAAAAAATTTGAATTTGTTGTGTTCGTCAAAATACGAGCAGTTTTTTGCCTTGCCCAATTTTTATATTCTTTGAAGTAAGAACTATCAGTAAAAAAATAATTTTTTACTGGTATTCTCCCAAAAAAAAAAAAATTTTTAAAAGAATTTTTTTTTAAATTTTTCATTTTATCTAAAAATGATTTAAAACTTTTTTTATTCATATGCAATTTTTTGTATATATACAGTTATTTTTTGAAATTATTCTTACCCTTTATCAAAAAATAAAAGGTCTACGATAAAGCTTATCCACTCTTTGCCTTTTTGTTCAGGTACTTTTTTCTTTGGATTGCTTTGCTAAAAACTTCAGCATAAGAGCTTTCTTGCCTTTAAATTGGTAAAGCTTCTTTCCTTACTAAAGCAGGAAAATAGCTGTTTTACAAAATTACCTTTGTCTCCCTAAAAGATAAAGAAAATGGTAAAGCTTTTGTAGGGTTCGAGGTTCCTCCAAATTGGTAAAGCTTCGAAATGGATTGCTTCTTATGCGTAGCAACTCCTTTCAAAGCTTTACCAATTTTGGAGGAAGCGTAGCAATACCTACGTGAAAGAAAAACCGTCATCCTCCGAAAGTTTTACCATCCTCCGAAAGTTTTACCATCACCTACGGTAAAAATAAAAGAAAGCTTTACCAATAAATTGGTGAAGCTCTTGTGCCTGCGAAGCAGGCAAGGTACAAAATAAGAGGCATTTTGTTTTTGGCAGCAGCCTGTAACCCTTTCACCGAAGGTGACAATGAAGGGAATTTGCTTTTCAAAGTTTTACCTTCCTGCCTTCTTTTTTCAAAGTTTTACCAATTTGGAAAAAAGAAGCTTCACTAATTTTGGAGGACAATGCTAGGCACAAAACATTAGTAGTTATAATTGCTTCTTTTTTTCTTGAAGAACAGAAGCGTTAAAAGGAAGACGACGATTAGGTCTAATTAAAAAAAATACTAGCATAAATGTTTAATCCGATTGGTAATTAGTAAAATTAGAAAGTAAAATAAATTAAAAACGTATAAAAAAATGAGTTTACAAGTTTGTATAATGACACCTGATCGAATTTTTTTAAATGAGACAGCTGAAGAAATTATATTACCAACAAATACTGGGCAGATGGGGGTATTAAAAAACCATGCTCCTTTAATAACGGCTTTAGATATTGGCGTTATGCTTATTCGTACTAAAAATGAATGGACTCCGCTCGCTTTAATGGGGGGGTTTGCTTTAATTAAAAAAAATCAAATAACTGTTTTAGTTAATGAAGCTGAATCTTCAAAAAGTATTAATTTTGATGAAGCAGAAAAAACATTTACTGAAGCAAAAACTAAATTGGAAGCAGCTGATGGGCAAAAACAAAAAGTAGAAGCAAATTTTGTTTTCAAAAGAGCTCGAGCTCGTTATCAGGTTGTTAAACAATCCCAAAAACTTTAATAAAAATTTTTAAAATAAAATTATTTTTTTTTTAGTATAAATATGGTAATATTTTTTATTAATATAGAAAATTTATAAATTTTGTTAATTTTACTAAAACGTAAGTTTTTGTTAATAATATTCTGCTTAGAAAAGTAAAACTATTGCTAGCAAAAAATTAATGTTTTTATAAATGTTATTTATTAATTTCCTTCCAAAAAGAAAATAGAAGTAAAAAATTAAGGAGAAGCCCGAAACCTATTTCCAGGTTTCGGGCTTTCAAAACTTTACCATCACCTCCGGTAAAAGTAAAAGAAGCTTTACCTGTAACCTGAAGTATGAAGGGAGTTTTAAGGCAAGGCACTGTCACCGTAGGTGATAAAGCGACGATTTTATTTTTATCGCCTTTTGTTCACATCCGTTATATTTTTGTAGCTTTAGCAGGTACAAAGCTTTACCAGTTTTTTTTTGCAGCCCTTTTACTTTTTTATATGCCGTTTAATATAAGCTATGTATCAAAAAGTATGAAAAACTTAGGGTAGCTTTTTTATAAATTTTTCAAAATTAAGACTCTCATCGTTAAAAATGAGGAATAAAATATTTAATTTTTAATTACTTAATAAATATGTCAAGATATAGAGGTCCACGTTTAAGAATTATTCGACGACTGGGAGAACTTCCTGGGTTTACTAAAAAAAATTTAATTAGAACAAACCCACCAGGTCAGCATGGTATGAATGCTAAAAAACCATCTCAATATGGTATTAGATTACAAGAAAAACAAAAATTACGATATAATTATGGAATAACTGAAAGACAATTAATTAATTATCTTCGACAAGCTAGAAAAATTAAAGGGTCAACTGGAGAAATTTTATTACAATTATTAGAAATGCGTTTAGATAATATAGTTTTTCGATTAAGTTTAGCCCCAACAATAGCTGCAGCACGTCAATTAATTAGTCATGGTCATATAAAAGTGAATAATAAAAAAGTAAATATTCCTAGTTATCAATGTAAACCTAATGATATTATTTCAATTTCAGAAAAAAAACATTCTCAGGAATTAATAACTAAATTTTTAGAAATTACTAATCAAGTATCTATTCCTCCGCATTTAAGTTTTAATAAAGAAAATTTAATTGGTAAAGTTCATTCACTGATTAATCGTGAATTTGTAGGATTAAATTTAAATGAACTTTTAGTTATTGAATTTTATTCTCGAAAACTTTAAAAATGACAAAGCTTTACCAGTTTTAAAGTTTTTAATTTTTTTGTATTGGTAAAGCTTTTAAAGATTTAATTATTTTTTTGTAAAACTTAAAATATTGATAGTAAATATTTTAATCGCCCTAATTGATCAATTATAAACGAATCAACGTAAATATTTAAGAATTTATCAATTTACAAAACCTTTATCATTTATTATTGAGTTACAAAAAAAGAACTACTATTTCTATTTATAAAGAATTTAAAAAAATTTTAAGAAGTTTGAAATGAGAAATAGAAGGAGTGTTTATAAAAATGCTATATATTTTATGCTTCTTTTACAAAAGCTTTACTCCAGCCAATAAAAAGAAAAGACCCTGCATACAAAACTGGTAACGCTCTCCTAGCTGTTTTACAAAAGTAAAAAGCTAGGCTAAAGCAAAGCTTTAAGCCTGCGATAATATTTTAGAAGCTTTACCATCATTTACGGTAAAAGTAAAAGAAGCTTTACCTGTAACCCTTTAACCAAAGGTGACAATGAAGGGAGTTTTAAGGCAAGGCACTGCCGAAGGAGAAAAGCTACGCTTACAAAGTTTTATCAGTTTTAAAATAAAATATGAAAAGCTCTTTTATTTTAAGGAGTAGGCCATTTTATACTTAACGTTTCTCCGATTAGAAAAAAGTCAATTTATTTCATTGCTACGTTAGAAGGCTAACAAGTACTATTTTTAAAATCAAAAGTTTACCTTTTTCTTTCAGATAAAAGTACCAGCGTTAAGACTGAAAGTTTTACTCTCCTTGATTTAACATTTTTAAGCTTTACCAATTTGAATGGCCCTTTGTTTTTTATAGAAATTGATTTGCAGGAGCAGCAAAGCAAAAGAACAATTATAGTCTTTTTATTTCAAAGCTTTACCTGTAACCCGAAGTATGAAGGGAATTTTATGTAAATAAATTTAATTCGTAGTGTGAAGTATGAGAAGTTTTCTTATTTTTGGGGATAGAGGGACTTGAACCCTCATGGTTCAATGAACCAACGGATTTTCACATTTCTCAACTAAATTTTTTTGTGGACTCTCTCTTTACCCTTAAATTATAAATTATTAGGGTAGCTCCCGTTGAGTCTCTGCACCGTTCGATAAAATAATACTTACATCGAATTGACTCAGGATTAATTTGGCTATTTTCCCTGAATTTGAGAGCGCTCACTTTTAAAGTTTCCTTTAAAAGGCTCATTTTTATCTAGATCCTTTAAGTCCGTTGCGTCTGCCAATTCCGCCATATCCCCTATTAAATTACTTTTATAAATATTATCATACAAATTAAAAAAAATCTAGTAAAAATAATCTTGGTTCTTCTAAAAAATTTAGGCTATTTTTTTTCTTTAAGAAAAAATAAAATTAAAAAATAATTTTATTTAAAAAGAGTTGTTTGATTTTTGGTTATATGTTAGTATTTATACAAATAATTAAAAAAAGGGTCGATGCCCGAGTGGTTAAAGGGGGCGGATTGTAAATCCGCTGGTTTGTCCTACGCTGGTTCAAATCCAGCTCGGCCCAATAAACAGTTGATTGCTTTTAATTTTCTATAATGTTAAAATTTAATAGTTTATAATAAATTTAAAAATATTCAATTTTATTTTTTTTTTTTTAAGAAAAAATAAAAACTAAGTTTTGGGCTTATCGTCTAATGGATAGGACAGAAACCTTCTAAGTTTCTAATGTAGGTTCAAATCCTACTAAGCTCATATTAAAAAAATAATTAATAGCGGTAAAGCTTTGAATACTAATTATTTTTCTTTCTAAAAATTTTGACATAGTTTTTGATTATTTTACTTTTTTACAGTAATAAATAAAACTAAGAGATCGATTTATTTTTAACATTAAAAATAAAAAAACATGGTAACACATTAGTACAAAGTTTAAGTTTGAAAGATTGTAAGGTCGTCGCCCAAAAAAGAAAGGTTTACTCTTTTCTTCTAAAAAAAAAACAGTAATAGTTTTCCATTGATCGAAGTAAAAATATGATTATATACAACATTTGAAATCTTTACTCTTTTCTTGCAGAAATGGTAAAGATTTCAAAAAAATGCTACTAAAACTGTATATATATGACTTTTTTCTTATAAAATTTCCTTCATACTTCAAACTACTTTCTCCTCTGGATACAAAAGCTTTGTTTTTCTTTAAAGAATTGCTTCGAAAGCTTTACTAGTTTACCAGTTCTGTAAGAAAAGGAACAGAAGCAGTCCTTTGTAAAAGACGGAAAAGAGCTACTACTTTTTTATTTTAAAAGAAAAGTAAAAAAAATCCTGCACTGCTACTAAAACAGGTAAAGCTTTTAAAAACCCTTGCATATAAATCTGATAAAGCTTGTTTCTTTGCATTTAGCAGCTTTACTAATAAAAGTAAAATGCAGGAAAATAGCTGTTTTACAAAATATTTTTTGTCTCCCTAAGGGATAAAGAAAATGGTAAAGCTTTTGTAGGGTTCGAGGTTCCTCCAAATTGGTAAAGCTTCGA
>JAUUIK010161022.1:0-11674 GCA_032270385.1 Urticina crassicornis | reverse complement strand
TATTAGTCACTAAATACCGACTAATAGTTAGTAACTAGTTTGATTTTATTTCATGGTTCAAGTGCTTTTGCTCTAGTGTATTACATAATTTCTCTTTTAAAACATAAAAAGTCTGAGAGAACATTTGAATCAAATAAATTTATTGTCTAGTCTGAAATACAGGCAAACATTTTCTTAAGTTTAATTATGGCTGTATTTCAAACTACATTTTCTTATTTGTATTTTACTTGCACGTATTTGTTATAAACATTATTATGATAAATATCTTATTTGATGATCTGATGTGAATAAATAATAATTTTTCCTATTTACATTATGCATGATAAAGTTAACGCTGTTTCCGATGAAATGCGACTGTCTCCAGAGTAGGAGCCAAGTTTGTACATTGCAATGGAGAGCTGTCAATCAAGACACAATGAAATGTGAAGTCATGTCTCGTTGTATCACATGATTGACATCCCCCAAAAACAATGTGCAAACTTGGTCTTGAATCTTTACTGGTCGCGCTTCATCGCAATTGACAGTAACTATCATATTCAGGTTCTGATCATTTTCTACTACGAAACTGTAGGTCAAGAATGTTTGATTTAGAATTTTTGAAGTTTTTTCCATTCCTTTAACTGCTAACCTGGTCCTGGTTGTTCAAAGCCCAATTAATCTAATCCTGGATTAGAGCTGGTAGACATTGTCAACGACAGACTCTGAAAGACCTGATATAAAGAGTAAATGTCTCTATGATTGTATGTGTAGCTAGTTATTGATTGAAGACTAGAGCATGTTTCTTGACAACTAGAACCCTAGGCTGCAATTCAATCCTAGATTAGCACTAATCACCTTTTGAACAACCAAGTCCTGTGAACTATTTGTCACTGTAAGTACTACATTTTCTATAAAACTAAAATGATTTTATATTGTCCTCAACATTTATAACTCATGGATTTGATGCTAAATTATTTTTTTCTTAAAACGGTTAAATATGATTTCTGCATTCTTTAATTCTTAGACTCTTTAATTTAAAAGCTAGTTATTTTATTATAATGCAAATTTTTTTCTATTTTCATAATTTTAGAAGGATTTAAACTTGCTTTATGTGTGCAGACGTACACCTTAAAATTAAACGTACCTCATTAAAATTCCGAGACATTAAGAAAAACCCAATTAAATGAATTTTAAATATTTTGAAATATGTGCATATAATTTATGTACGATCGAAAAACTTAACTTTTAAAATCCAACAACCATATTATTGATTTATAACACGAGGTACAGTTTGTGGTTTCCCCTCGGAGCCACGCTTAAATAAATCTCTTAAAGACCATGCCCTCTTGATAAGAACCTCATCCTTTACGTGTTGCTGTGTTTGTACGTCATTATTTATGAATATTAAACTTGCGTCGTCATTTAAATCATCTGTTACAACTTGTTGTTTAAGGTTATCAGTTTTAGATACAATAGGCATCTCAGTTTCCATTCCCTCGGGTACTCCACGGTCTGTGCTTGGCTTAGTGCGCTTCAGTCTGCGGTAAGTGTCATTGAGCTTACTTGTGTCTGCAGATGTGTGGGTCTTTGGAATGCTAGCATTAGCTTGTGCTCCAGGCCTGTGCAGGTGATAATTTAATAGCTTTTAATCAAAAACTAATACTATGACTGGAACGACCGGGTTGAAATAAGTAAAAACTCAAAGTTTGAGAAAAGTTTGATATTGCCGGCAAACATTCATTTCCTTGTAAAATTTCGAAATTTAAAAATGTATAACATCATCAATATGAAACTGATCTCTCTCAATCTTTGGATTCTTAGTAATGATAACAGTATCTTTCCAGTCATAGTATTAAGTATTAGTATTATTAATCTTGGTGAATTTACAGAAGGGGTGTCCCATGACCATTGGGATTTATTTTAATTGTAAGGCTGCTGGCATGCTTGATATGAACTTTAATTTCTTAACATTTTCAGTTTAGCAGTGTTTATGTAGGTTAAAATCACGTAAGTATTAACAATCTTTATGAGTCTTTAGAAAATGAGTCTTTAAAAAATTGCTCTTGTTGTTTCATAGAAGGGACCGGTCAATAATTAGAGGGGGTGGGAGGGCTGGTGCAAATGGGGGGAGGGTCGTGATTTTTCATGCAAACTAAAAGGGAGGGTCACAAAAAATTTTGCAAGCCTTTGAGGGGAAGTCACTATCAATTTATGTAAAATATTATGGGGGGCCAAGAATTTTTCTACAACGGGAGGGCCTCTTAAAAATATGCCAATCAAAATTAAAATGCACCAGCCCTCCCCCTCTAATTATTGACCGGTCCCTAATGTAAATATGTTCATATATGCTTGTATATATATATTGGTATTTAGTTTTCGTTGAGCCAAAGTAGGTCCATCATTTCTTCTTCATGTCCAAGTGAGTATTACCTAGGGAGCGGTGTCTTGGTTGGTGGTTTACTGATTGACTTTACAGGAGAACCTCCTGAATCAAATTATAGGAGAAATGATTGACATTAGTTTGTGTAGTGTTCACAGTATTCTTCACAGCCAACTCTCATTCTCTCGATAATATAAATCAAAATGTCCTTGAATTATGCAATAACTAATTAAATCATTCCCTAAAAACATACTTTTCGTGGCGTTTTTTGTCATAGATGGATTTCTTGTCCAGGGTTGTCTGTAGTCCATACTCTTCCCTTTGGGATTTTTCTTACGAGAGAAAACAATGTCAAAAAATCACAACAAAAAAGATATCAACTACGAGGGAAATACACAAGATTATGGCGTACGTATACAAATACGTAATAGGAAATTTCAAATCTGCAAACTATCGTGTTGCGATTCTAATGGGTTTGAATAAGAGAAGGAATGGGACCCTTAAGTTTCTCCCCCTTCCCCTAGCCCCTCCTCTTCCCCAAATTGATCCCAAGAATAGCCGGCGCCCCATGCAAGTATATACCGCATGTATGTAGTAACATAATGTATTCTACGACGCTGAGAGAAAGGCTGGTTATATATTTTGGAAGATAACAAAATGATCCTAAATTTTACTGAAACTGATGACGCTCAAGTCTAACTAATAAAAATCCAAAAGGAGCTTTTAAGTCAAACCAAAAATTAGCCCGGGGAAATTGCCCAGAATTAGGGTTTAGGATTATTATCCACTTACCTCTGTTAGTTGGTTCTTGCGAGAGAGGAACGATTTGGCCAAATCTCGTATGTCTTTCTCCTCCGCATTCTGCACTCCAATATTATACAGAAAACCTTTGATTAATTCTACGAGTCTCTTCTCCTCCGTAGCCGGCATGCTAGATGTTGGCGTGTCTTTCTCAGGTGCTGTGGTCCCACCTTTCATTGAAATCATTTCCACCTCTAGTTCTGTCCGTTTCTTCGCCACATGAGAAAGCTCTCTTTGCAGTCGTTCACTTTTAACCCTGGCAACATTCAATGCTTCTTCCAAGTCTTCCTTTTCACTGTAGACGCAGTTCAAGGTTTCCCTTAGCTCTTCTCGTTCATGCTTAGCCGATGCTAGCAATATGGCTAGTGCTTTCTTGTCCTTGTTACCCTGCATTGATTCGCTGACAGATAGTTTGTACTTGACAGACTTGACCTCATTTTCGAGGTTTGCAATGTAGATGCGTAGTGCGTCCACTTCGCAGCGTAGTGCAGTATTTTCGACGTAATATTCCTCATACTTGTCTTCAGAACTATTATGTGACCCTTCGTTCATTTGTAATGAATTTCGTTTCTCTGAGGAATCTTTAATTTTTGTGGCTTCGCTGGTATTCTTCTCGCCTCCATCATCTTTTACTTGTTTCACAGCATTTCTAAGGCGACGCTTTAACAACAACTGTTCATCCTCAACATCGACCAATTTTTGGACCAAATTCTTCATGTCTTCGAGTTTTACCTTATCGTTCGATAATTCTTCGATTTCTTTTTGTAATCTTAATCTATCTTGCTCGTAATACGACCATTGTTCATTGTCGAATTTCTGGGATCTTTGGTCATTATCTTCTTCTTCAGAGTCACCTACGACGACCCTTTGCACCGTTTCTCTGGAATAATTAGTCAGACGCTCTTGTAAAATTTGATTTTTCATTGCCAGAACCTCTATTTCTTTCTTCAATATTGTAACCACTTCTTGACTTCTCTCCAAACCATCCCTCGACTTGTAAATGTCTGATCTAAGTTTCTTCATCTCGTCTTCTGATTCAGATAACTTTTCTAAACCCGTTGCCTTTTCTCGTCTTAGACTCAGTATTCTATCTTGAAGTTCGATAATCTTTTCCTTGGCACCCGCCAGTTCAATTTCCATGTCCCTGCTTCCATGGCCAGTAGTGGTCGGTGTACCTGACTTTTTATTTGTTTCGTTAGAGTTTGGAGTCCAGCTCATAGACGACAGTTCCACCTCAAGCTTGTTGCTATCCTCTCTTAGTGATGTTAGGTGCGTTCCAAGGTTTGCAGTCTGGATATTGGAAAGAGTTAATTCTCCCTTGAGTCGAACAAGCTGCTCCTTTGCCAACAGTAATTCTGACTTAAGTTTATGGTCCTCGTCACTGTCACGTTTGATAGTGGTTCTTCTTTCAGGAGCCTTGGTTTTTTTAAGCGTATTTCTATCAGAGTCGCGCGTCAGGGTTTTGGAATCCCGAGGACTAGTCGGAGTTCCTCGTCTTCCTATTGTACCTCTCTTCAAGGTACTCCTCCGAGGTGACGTATCATCTTGTCTAGGGCTTCTCTTAATCGACATCTTCTTTTTGCTTGCTAAGTACGACGGCTTCTTTTTTACCTGACTCTTCGCTCGCGTAACCAGATGAATAGACTGGATTCGACTCGGAGTCGCTGAATCTCTTCGTTGACCACCTTTCATTTTGACCTCGACAAGACTTTCTCGGTCGCTATCATCTTCAACTTGACTTCTTAATCTTTCATAAGCATCTCGTAGATGTCTTAACTCGTCTTCATACGCTCTTAGACGGCCCTGAGTATCTTGAAGAAGCTTTTTTGTATCAAAGAGTTCTCTATCAATTTCTCTGTATTTGTTGTCCATCGTGGTGAACTTTATCTCTCCCACCGAAAGTTCCTGCTTCAGCCGTGTCCTTTCGACCTCAAAGTTGGCGATCTCTTCTTTATATGTTCGTAGGTCCTCTAAATGTATGTGTGCGACATCTTTTACCTTTAGAAGTTCGTCTTGTAAAGAGGTCTTTAATATAGAAATATGATTAAGCTTTCCTTCTAACTGTCTATTCTTCTCCTCAGTCGCTTTAAACTTCAAGGAAATGACATTCCTGTCGTTCACCAAGTTAACAAATCTCTCTTCCAATTCTTGACGAACTTTTCCCGAGTCAGCGAGTTCTTGGTTCAGCTGCACAAACGTTTGCTTCAAGTTGTGCAGTTCTGCTTTAGTATTCTTGGTATCAACTTCTGCTTGAAAAAGGTCTTTTCTCTTTTCGTAAAGCGAGTCATCGCTATCACTTTCATGGGAAGAACTTACTCTTCTCAAAGGGTTTCTACATTTTGAACGCTTTCTACCTCCATCTTCTTCGTCTTGAACACCACTAGCAGATCTGGACCCAAAGCCACTTTCTCTCGACGCCTCTCTGGATGAATCACTCAGGCACTCAATATCCTTACCGTCGTTAGATTGATTTGTTGTCCAGATTTCTGCACCAAGATCCATAACCTCTTTACGGTATTGAATGAGTTCGTTCTCCAGGTTCAACCTCGCTTGTGATTCATTATGAAGCTCTCTCTCAAGATCATCGATTTGCTTTTCGTAATCTTCTCTTGCGTTTTCTAATTTCTGTGTAAGTTCATCGACTATCCCTCGAAGTTTTTTGCTCTCGACGACTTCTATAGACCACAGCTCGCCGAGTCTTTTATTCAGGTTAAGTCGCAAAGACGAAACAGCCTGTCTTTGATTAGCGTGTGTAAAGAGAGCAGACTCGTCGTCTTCCAGCTTATTCAACTCATCTTGTAAATTAAGCAAAAATTGTTCAATGTCTCCAAGTTTTTTTGAAGTAGATTTCGTCCTTGGAGAATTGACTTCACCTGTTCCATCGTCAAGAACTTTGGGATCTCCATTTGAGATGACTTGCTGAGAGGTTAAGGAATCATCGCTCCTTTTCAATGTATTAAATTCACTTGCCTGGGAATTCTTTTCAAGTAGAACCGAGTTTCCTTCTCCATTTGCCTCCATAAAACTAGAAACGTCGCCATTGACAGTTTGGATTGCTCTTGAAGTAGTCTTCGAGTTTTTGGAGTCATTGTTTTTTCCTACTGTTTCCACCAAGTTTCGTAGCTCCATCAGCTCTTCCTGCAACACAAAAATAGAAGCTGTAAAGGGGTTTTCTACATAATTCTAATTTACTGGAAGAAAATATGCAGAAGACATGAGAGGATTATGTTTGAAACCTGTTTTCATCCTTTGATAAGATACTTGAAACATTTACATGGACAGCTAGCGTGATGCGCGGGAAAGCTTTATTGAAAACTTCGCCCGCGCAACATAGTCAATTACTTATGGTCTACGTAAAGCATGCAATTATAATACCAAATAATATTTCTACAAAGAAACTATAACACCCACAATAGTTACATATGAACAAAAGATGTTGAAATGCTTTTGCCGTTCCCCTTATGACGTCGTGATGCCAATTCTACCGGAATCCAGAGGGAGAGGGACATTAGAATAACTTGACAAAAAAAACTAAGAAAAGGATTCTGGCATTAGTGGTATCACGATGTCATAACGTGAACAGTCCAATAGGACAATGAGGGTATCAAAGATTGAATCTGATAACAACCCAGGAAAAACCACGTCAGTGTAGGAATTCTGTCATGATCATATGTGGTCTCGACTTTCCTACCTCTGCATGTCACACCGATTTGCATTATGGAAACAAACGGATGGTTATACCACGCCCAACTGTGGACGTTATATTACAACAAATTATATTATTTAGTTTTTGAAATACGAGACAATTTTGATAATGGACGGAAGTTGATGCTGTGGGGGACATTGTATTTAAAGTACCATGATGCACTGCCCTTCGCATCAATAATAATATTCTCAATAATAATATTCTCAATAATAATATCACACACTGAATCAAGAAGTATTAATGTAATTAAAGATATAGATTAAAACACAATATCCCATCATATTTATTTCGTTAGAAACCTGTAAATTAATTTACCAGCTTTCGGATTAAAGTTAATCTTAATATCATTTATAACAATTTACCATGATTTATTCGTAACCTTTTATATTATTAAATGATATATAGTAAGATATTAAGTATTATTTACCGTGCATTTAACGTTATAGTGGGTGTTTATGTAGTGTATTTGATGGTGATATTAGTGCAGTATTGTGAAGTGTGCTTCAGTGCTTCGGAAATCATTCACTTATACTCGCTACCAATTGTAAACAAAACCTGGTAACCTTCTCGCTACTAATTGTAAACAAATAATCTATTAAAATGTATGTCTTTCTGTTGCCGTGACAACTAGGTCTTGAGAAATTTTGCATCCAAAAGCTTCAACTGGTGGTATTTTTCTTTCTTTACTCGAAGGACTTTTCCAAAGCACCACAAAATGTGGCGGCCAACTCGAGGACTATAAACTTGTTTCCATTAAAATGTTTCATGAATCGCTTGAAAATGTTTGCCTCTAAAGTACCGGTCAAGTGCTGCAGCCAATCCATCCATAAATTTAAAATGTTTTGTACCCTTTCTTGCTGAAAATAATTATTTGTTTATCCATATGATTTATTTGTTTATTTGCAGTTCATGTGTCATCTGTATCACTTCCATCCATAATTACAGAAAATATCTCATCTGGGCATCCATACACTCCTGTTCATGCATGTGTTCATGTGCATTTGATATCTTAGTGTCACTTGAAAGTCTTTGCCAGAACAACAGATACTCTATTCCTTCATAACTTTACCCTATTTACAGACAATAACCCCTGGTTTAGTGTATCCATAAAAACAATCTAGCTATATGCTGAAGTTTGAAGTCCCTCTGATTTCCATTTGAGAACGACAGCACGTATGAATAATACGCAAGCTTGAAGACGATGTTGGTGAGTGAATGGCTTGAAGAGAATCCAGTAAAACAACTATCACAAGCGCATGATAGCGGCAAAACCAGACTTGGAACTATTCTATGCGCTGCTACTGATCCTTGGCTGAAAAGCAAAGTCGAAAATGTGAAATTGCACTTTAACAATTCGTCACGGTTGGAAAAGAAGCGTCTTGTTTGACCAATCAGAGGTCAGATTGTCATACTAGATCTGGTCGACCAATCAGTAGTCAAGTCGATCGTCACGAGGTCGGTAGTGACCAATAAGAGGTCAGATTGTCATAATAGGTCTGGTCGACCAATCAGAAGTCATGCAAGTCGTCACGAGGTCAGTAGTGACCAATAAGAGGTCAGATTGTCATAATAGGTCTGGTCGACCAATCAGAAGTCATGCAAGTCGTCACGAGGTCAGTAGTGACCAATAAGAGGTCAGATTGTCATGCTAGGTCTGGTCGACCAATCAAAAGTCAAGTCGTCACGAGGTCGGTAGTGACCAATAAGAGGTTTTGTCTTACGTGCTCTAGTCCAGGTGCTGTGCATTCCATTCAACCATTAAATATGATTTTAAGTGCTTTTAAGTGCTTTTAAGTGCAATTATGCTGTTTATTTATACTAGTTGCAAGAAGCCAGGCATAACGTTAGCCGGTCGTCGAGCTGCTGGAAAGTTCAGCAGACGCAAATGAAGGATATTCAGTAGCAAGATATTCATAACACTCCTTCATCGTGAAGGCATGTTCTTCCCTGCACTCCGCAATTGCTTATCTGGATAGCAAGTCCCATCAACCACACGCTAAGCCGGCTAGATACAGCTGCGATATCATTGCTTATACTAATCCATTGCTAATACTTATTACTAGAAGAACTATTCCTCTTCCATCGGATAGAAATTCATTGGAATTAGAGTTGTGGTTTTCCTATAAAAGGTTGGGTATTTTTCCAATGGTCGGAAACACCTTTGCATTGGAAATTCGGTGGAAGTTATGGTTTCAATATCGTGAAAGAGGTATAGTTTTTCTCATGAGTATATATAAACCAGGAGTGTTACACTACTATAGTGAATGGTGCATGTGTAGAGTGATTGCAATTAAACCCGTGAAACATTCACTAAACTAATAAGCACTATGCACCATAACGTCTTTTGTTTTATTTTCTTGCTTTGCAGCAAATATAGACACGGGATGTTTCACAGGTTTATTGCAATCACTTAGTCTCTGTGTGATACAATTTTTGATGATATCGTAAGGCTCAATACACAATAATCGATTCTCTTGCGCAGTAAATCGCACACGAGACGACATGATTGCAACCTAGTATTGAATCCTACTGTACGATTTATCACAATGTCCTGAGATTTTTTTAGTGATTCTTTAGTTAAAGACTAGTTAAAGACTGATATTTTCCTTTTAAAACGTATTATGTCGATCCTCAATCGCAAGTCGTGCGTCGACGTGAGTCGTGGTCGCAACACAGGTTATATTCAATGCTCGACAAGGGAAAAGGGAATCAAGCCTTACGATAACATGATGTAAAGGTTTTGCATGATCACGTGACGGCAGCCATGTTGGATGGCAGTAATAATACTGAAGATATATTTACAAGAGAATGAATTCAATTCCTCAGGGGAAAGAGGAAAAGATCTATCCAACATGGCTGCCTTCACGTCATTCTTCAAAACCACAGAACTTGGACGGAAAGAAGAAAATAATTTCATAACAAACCTTGGTATTATTGAGTTGTGTTTCTAATTCCTTCTTCTGCTCTTGACTATCCTTCAGTTCCACCTTAAGTTTCGCATTTTCCTCCACTAGGGTAGAGATCCCTTCCTGAAGGTCTTTTTTTACATCAGATGGAGATGTCGGTTTTTCCATACTCTTCATGTTATAAAGCTGGAATACCGAAGAAAGATCGTCCTCAAGCATTGACTTGCTTGTTTTGACGTCTTGTAAAAAGTTAGAGGTTTCTAATAACTTCGTGTTGAGTTTGGCATTCTCGCCTACCAAAGTTTCAACCTTTAAAAAATAACAAAATTTTAAAAGTTTTTAAAGAATACTTGGAAATATATGGAATGATTTTCCTCCGTAAGACTAATCTGGCAATTGTCCTGGGAAACCCGGTTGTAGATTCTATCGCTCTGTATCTAGAACCAGAGAAAATACCCCTGGGACTGAACCTTCTCTCTTAGCACTTGTTCCGGAAGTCTTTCCAGATCGTCGAAAATTTCAAAACTATTGTTAGGAATTACACTTTACTCGTCCTCGACAGGTCGACCAATCAGAGAATACATTAAGAAAGACTTCCGGAGCAATTACTAAGAAAGAAGGTTCCTAGCAGATAATTTCTGCGAGCGCCTGAGAATGGGGTTTGTCAGAGCGGTCTCAGGCCCCCTGTGTTTTCGAGGATGTTCACAAGTGTCTGTTATCCTGCCTGCAACTCAGTCTGACGGTCTAGTTGTTTTCTTCTCGTTACCTGGAGACGCATCACTTCCAGTTCTTTGTTCACATTGCTGTTGTTCTTTAAGAGTTTTGCGCACTCTCGCTGAGACTCGGTGTTCTCGAGCAACAGAATGGAGCTCTGTAAAGCCTTGTCCACCAGTACATGACAAAGAGACTGATCTAGAAGAGCCATCTCAGCACACAGCATGGGTATCACTGGGTGATCCAATTCGTGAAGTTCATCTACAAAAATGATAAATAATAAATATTTAGTATAAAGAAATAAATATATAAACTTTGATTTACGAGGGTATTACGTGACAGCTGTATGAGCTACAGTATAGGAAGATGCACTGTGATGTAAACCATTGTTATGGCTTTTAAAACAAAAGAGGTGCAATATCTTATGATATTTTTGGTTGGCACATTAGCATCATAAAGACAATGTTTATCAACAATGCGCCTTTTTATAGGAGAGCACACTGTGACGTCATCCATTGTTAATAATAATAATAGAATAGTTCTTAAAAACGCATCATGCGCAAGCCTCGATGCTTTTTACAATAACATTAAAAATTTATAGAAAAAGATAAACATTAAAAATATCATTAAAAATTTCGTGTGTCAAAAGCTATAGAGAATAAATGAGTCTTTAATAATGTCTTAAATGTCGAAATTGAGTCTGCATTCCTTATCTCTCGTGTGAGGGCATTAGAGGGCATAGACTAGACAGTTAGCTACAAAAATAACACTTGTAGCTTAACATTAAGATATTAATTATATAATATATCTGTAATACAAACCTATATTTATATAAACAATAAATAACAACAAAACACTAACAACAACAACAACAATAAAAAACGACTGCAACATAATCATAATCCTGGCATAGTACGACTGTTTCAGAGCTTCATTGTCAATGGCTGCTTTCAGACATTCATAATTGACCAAGGTTGATTACTTGGTTCATCACCATCCACACAGTCAATTGAATCACCATGATTAACCACAGTCAATCTCAAATGACCTTAACCCTTTCACTACTAGAGACTAAATGGGTCCAACCCAGGCTCTTCCTGGAGCATATTTTGATGTTTTTTTATTTCTCAATATCAAAATGAAAACTATATGCTCAGTAGATATTGAGGCCTTGTAACTCACACCAAA
>JAUUIK010160911.1:0-11683 GCA_032270385.1 Urticina crassicornis | reverse complement strand
CGGTGAAATAGAGCATAGATTTTGATGGCCTCTCAGCCAATCAGAGCGCGCGTTATAATTGAGCTATATTATAAAACGCCATAGTGATGAGCACCTGAATGGAACGGCAAACATTTTAATGACAAATTGTCATCGTTAAAAAAAGTGTAAAAAATCAAATTCGTTTTAAACAAATAAATGATAGAAAGATTTAGAGCCGGATTTAGATAATCTTCGTCTGAGAAGCATAAGTGTTTCCTCGGCCCGAACTGCATTTTGGAAATGTTTGTCGATCAGTCTTGCAATTGCAGGGGGGTAATAAACTCAACTCATATATGACTCAGCGTTTGGATGAAGAGAAACAAGCGCTTGGTCAACTTAACGGTATTTTATTATATATGTTGAGTTATTTTCTTGTCATGTCTTCTTCGGTTATATAAACCTCTGGATGTCTGATATTGGGTCTGCTTGTTGGCTATCTACTGGCAAACTTGGTGACGGCTTTTCCCTTCCTTCCTTGAATCAAGTCCAAAACAAGTAAAAACTGGCCATCGATCAGGATGGTGGTCAATGGTAATTTGGGTTGGCTAGCTATAGTCATAGATTGATCCTTATGTCATATCATCATCTAATCTTCATAGGTGTAACGGGAAGTTCAAGACTCGTGATGAGATATTTCTAGTGAATTCGTTCGATTATTACCGGGAATGAAGTGCTCATCTCCGTTCCTGTTCGTGCATGGAATCTTCGATGTGATTATAAGCTGATTCCCGACATCCTGATCTCTGCAACAAAAATAGAACCCTCTCTATAAATAATACTAACGACCTTATCGATATCCTTTAATAATTTTCTTACAACTAGACTAGTTTGACAGCCTTATATATTTCTTTATATCTTTCCCTGTAGCTTGAAAATCATCTGTTAAAACATTTTTTAACTGTTCAGGAACAATTGAATTATTTGACAAATTCTTCTACAAAAATCTCTTCTTCGATATCTGCAAATCTCTTCCGTCTCTTCTTCTCTTCTTCTCTCTGCTTGTTCGTCATCCTCAGTTCTTCTTTATTTTTTATTTTTCGTTTTTCAGTCTTCTCCTTCTTTTTCTTCCGTCTCTTCTTCTTCTTCTTCTCTCCTTTTCTTCTTCTCTCCTTTTCTCCTTCTCTTCTTCTCTTCTTGTCAACAAATGGATATCTCGTTACATATGATTATAATACTCAATGTATTCCCACGGAAATCTATTTTTCTTTTCCTTGTCGTAACCCAAATCCAACTATTTCCAACACTATAAGCTAATCCATAATGACATATGGATACTACATTAACCTGTCCTACTTTAACTCCTCCATAACCACCCCAGCATGTGCAAAATTCACCTCGCAGTTTGTTCAGTGATAAGCTGTCAGCGTCAGTGTTTTCAGAGCGGCCACGAAGTGATGAATGACCCAATGCCCTTGTAACTCTAGCAGTAATGATAGACTATGTCAGCACATATGGTATCACAAGTTAAGTGAGACCATTGACTATTGTGATTACTCATCAGTACGGACGGTGTGAGCAACAAAAACTTTATATTGCCTCGTTAGAAATACAAACGTCACCGCCAGTAAAACCAATGCGGTCTGTAATAGTCGTTAAACGAACCCAACCTTTATTAATCACGTCTTCCTCGTCTATAACTTTTAAAAAATCCCTTAAATGTTTTTTCAAATATTGTTTACATTTTGATAGAAAACTATGAAACAGAAATATGACCTACTTTGATACAATGGTTTCTTTCAACATACATAAGGCTTCTTCGTTTTCGCCTCGGCAGTATGTGAAAGAAGGATATTGTTTATAGCTAGTGAAACTTCTTTATTGTGGTTACATTTCTAAAATGAACTTTGGATACGATCGAGAAAGAATAGCAACGTGCCCTCAGGACCGCCGGCGTGTCAAACATCAACAGTTTTATCGATAAGGATAGATTCTAACTTTAGTGTAAATATCTGTTTATTAAGCTTGAAAGAAAGAGGTTGCATTGTGTTGGTAGTGGTGTAAATATTAAAACAGCGAAAAAATCACCGAGGACTGAAACGCAAGAGAAGGTATGTAAAAGGACAAAACTCCAAAGTACAAACTTTAAGGTTTTTAATGAAATTTAATCATCTTAAAGAAATCGAATAAACACCTGAAAACATCGGAAACTCTGCCTAAAGATTGTACAAACTAGATAGCGATAACAGCCGACAATTGACAAACAAACCCAACCGAATCTTCAGCCGTAAATACATTAAATTGTGTGCACAAGAAACAATCAATACCTATGGGTTTCTGTTACCTACCACACACATACAAGCGAGAGTGTTGAGCCAAAGGATGTAAGGTCGCAGGCTCGACCTGCAATAACTTTCGTCGCCGACTTGGAGAGATCTATCACAACAAGTTATTTCCCTGAGATACTACGAAAGATAAAAGAAATAAAAGCCTCAAACAGGCTTAGAATCCATGTCCTGTTTCACGGCGTGCTTCCTCGTTTACGAATTAACACCTTGGTATATTTAGGAGTGTGGGAAAAGTGAGATTTCGTCGGCTTCTGAAACACATTCTGGATAAATTAAACTTATAGTTGATGATCTAGTTCATGTCCGGTTATTGACACTCACAATGGCGCATTCAAAATTGCGACCGATGATTATGGCGCGAAAATCAGGGAGGGGGGGGGGGGCATGCCATCGTTGTATCTTTGAACCAGTTAGGAGGTTCATTCTAGCTAGAGACTCGCCACCTCCATCAGTAAAGACAAGTCCCTTCGAGTGACACTTTGATAATCTTGCCGAGTAATAAATTAAATCCATGCTAGCGATCGAATTTTCTACAAACTGATTCTCTTTTCGATGTTATCATGGTATTATCATGGTATTATAATGGTATGATCATGGTTTTTGTCGTCAACTGTGTAAGGGATTTATGGCTAAACTTTAAACACTATATATATATATATTTTACAACCTCTCTTTTCAAAAGACGACAGGAATAAATAAGTTGGAAAAACGGCTTCCTTATATTACGTGTGTCATTTATGGCCATTATTTATGGAATGCGATTTTAAAATCCTTCGAATTCAAGCAGTCGTATTTTTCCCCTGCTTAAACGAGTGCAGAGTGCAGATGTGCTTTATTTTCAGGGCGTCTATCTGATCTTTTCATCGGCGCTTGAGACAAGCCATGTTCTGTCCCATCCCGTCATTTCATTGCCTTCTAGTAAGATTATTATCGCAAATCACAACACTCTATCCCGCCGATAGCACGAGTCCTCGTAAATGAGTCGGCAGGTCTTTGTCACTGCTTGTTTTACTACAAGTAACAAATCTAAGCGCCAAAAGTGCCTTTCACTTCCGTAGCGAGGTGACGAGTTATAGACACAATTAATCTAATTAACACAGTTAATTGATATAATCGATGTGCTGGTCACAGAAGCTGGGTAATAAAATCAATCGTCTCATCTGTTAGAGCAGTTCAGTCTCACTCGCTAGTGACAAATGCCACACGTCGATCGCAGCCGCAGGAGTAGGAAGACACGTCCGCGATCAAAAATGCAGTCACTCGCGCTTCAATCTACTGGAAGTCTTTCTTCGCGAGCTAATGCTTTTTCCGTAGAGTCACTCATTGCTAACGGTCAAACAAATCCAACGCTTCAGTCTGATAGAAGATCGAAGTCGAGCTCAACTCAAGGTGAATAGCTAACTTGTAATTAATGCCTTTGATAATATACTGAATTCAGTGATATCGAGCAGTGAGATTCACACCATTCTGTTTATAGGCTGCTTTAGATAGATTCCGCTTCAATGCCCAATATACCCGGTCTGAACTCTCTAGTGATGCCATGCCTCTCTGTCGAGTATGATGCCGCTCTCCTTGACTTCTATAACTATAGCTTACTTACAGTTTACAATGTGGCAATCATATACCGATTTACGAAGCTAGAAAGACATGAAACTCGTAGAAACATTTCAGGTCAATACAATCCTGGTTTATATCTAGTTACTAGCTTAACCAGTCTAGTTTGGTAATCAGAATTCCAAGATTAGTCGGTAATATTAGTCATGTATTTGCATGTTTCGTAATACCATGCCTAATCTTTTCCGCAATGCCAATGAGACGCTTTAGGTCACTTTCTAGAGCATCTAGCCGGGGTTCACATTGAAAACCCTATGGAACATGTTCTCCTTCAACTATTTTTTCACGCGTTAAATCGAAGTACTCCAGTCAACCTGCTAATTAACTCCGCAAAAACTAAAATCACTCTACCATAATATTTACACTGACCAGAAGAATACTTGCCCTGCTATAAGCTCTAGGAAACATCCGACCGCCAACCACCACCTCTCGTGTGTCACAGTTAGTATGGCGCCGTTTAACAATAAGCAGATGAATAGAGGTTTGGTAATAGTTCCAGAATCCGATACAGACACTAGAATGACATGTTTTCATACCCTTGATTCCCGATAAAAGGATGTAATTAGTTGAAATTGGAGGTTTTGAAATCATTGATAGGAGGTTTGATCTGAAGACGATTGTATCGGTGAAAATAGATTTGAATGAAAAATCCGGATAAAAGTGCTTTTGATAAAATCACGATACCACATTGTTGGATTCCTGAAATTAAATTAAAATCGGCTTTCTTAATGAAATTGTTTATCATTTTTGTGGATTTTGAAAACAGATTTTTGTGGCATGGAAAGGAGAGATAAAAAAAACGTAAAAATAAAGTACTCAGAAAGCATAGTTTCAATGACCAAGTGGTATATATGGTTTTTATACAACAGGTTTTTTTTTTTAATACACGAAGGATAGTTAATCTGTAGTGACCGGATGCGCGCGATATTTGCGCACTCTTCATCAACATTCAATATTACACGAAACTCGTCCCACAAAACTGTGTAATAGAATTATGTCTTGAATCTTAGACGAAGAAGACTTAACAAGTCAATCACTGGGCAGCCTCCAAGCGATGCAAAGCCGTGTACCAACCATTCCATTAGTTGATGAGTCTGACGGTATTCGCATTGAATTGCAAATGAGGGATTTATGGCAGCGGTTTTACGAACTTGGAACAGAGATGATCATCACCAAGGCAGGAAGGTATGTAAAGAAACGTCTAGCTCCTTTCAAAGACTTTAAAATGTGGGGAGAAATCCTTAATGGACACTTCAATCTTTTTATTTTATTTTCTCTATCTTCAACAAGTATTGTCTTTTAGTTTTCGCGCAATTTTCCAAGAAAACGTTACATATCTCTGGCGACATGTTGCCGAGAGTTTGATAGCCATTCCATTGAACAGTTAACTATCTGAACATTAGATCATAACAGTTTTGTATCTCGGCATCGTTCTCTTTGCACTGTTTTGTTTTGGTTGTCGTTTAATAAATAAACTACTTTTAGTTGCCAACTGATCTTTTGTAAAATTGTTTCTCGAAGTAACTTGTTTATTTGTTCTTTTACTCCGAACACCATAACTTAATTAATTAATTAATTTAACCGTGACAGTCGTCAATGTTTGGCTGGTTTTCTAGATAGTTACTCTGGTTTATTTACCAATCTTCAAACCCCGGCTCAAGATCTGACTTTGTATCAGATTATAACAGATTATCGTGGACTTATGCAAGCAGGACCACGATCGGCTATTGGGAAATTCATAAAGACAATCAAAGCAACCTACGATTGGTTCTCTGCCGATGGCTTTCTAGTGGACCGAGTGGATTATCACGTGACTATTATTTGCACAGCAACCTCACTTGCAAATTGTCGTCAAATTTTTTGCTCGAAATATTTTATTGGAAATTTTGTGAAAAGCTTTTAGGCGATTTGATTTTAGGGATAAAACGTTAGGAGCATATGACCTGGTAGAAGACTAACGTCAAGATTCCATCTCTTCACGTGAATCATTGTCGGATACTCAAAAATCTTATCAGCAACAAAGACAATTAAAGCTATGTTATATCAGTCAAATACCTACAGCTAAAGTGAAACGTTGGGTGGCAAAATATGTATACCTCGGAGGTCTATCGCAATAGCTCTATCTACTATGTCTACTAAGTGGTATGCTTGTGTGTTCTCTACTTATCATTGCCCGAGATTCTGTACGTTTGTCTCGTTGATCTAAAATTAGTATATTATTTCCCCTCACTTTCCTTGTCTGTCTGTCCAAGGTGTTCTAGGCATTAAAGCTCTTTATCTTTGTGGATGAACAACTCTGTTGTTTTCAATCAGAAAGTTGCTGTTGGGCTTGTCTTGGTCTCTTTTCCGTCTGTCTGTCCTTCTGTTTAGCGTGCGGCTTTCAGGAAGCAAATTGCTCAGTGTCAAGTATTCTGTATCCTTCCCAACAAGAAATACGAGCCAAATGTTCTCATAAAAACGCGACATAATAGAGAATGATGTCTTGTAAGGTTAAGCAACCCGAGTCTATCAAAAAACCGTCCCTCATAAAGCCTTAAGGTATGAACGTTTAAGGATTTAACATTTGGAAGACATTAGGAGTGTCGGCAGAACAAGACCAAGTAATTGAATGCCATTAAAACTCTCTACGATCTCGATGTTCGTCTGGTTTGCCGTCAGCTCGTCGCAGCGCTAAGATTGTTAACCTTTAATGGAATTACAAGACACCAGACACTAGTGTACTTTATTTCATACCGACACATCAGATTTGAACCTTTCGTTAGCGACCACCCTTGGGTTAGCTAAAGATGGTCGTTAACGAGAGGTTGTGGAAACGATGTTGCTGAAACGAGTTGCTGAAACAGTGACTTCTTATTGAGAAATCTAATGAATTTAATTGTGTTTTTTTTTCAATCACAGACGAATGTTTCATACCGACACATCAGATTTGAACCTTTCGTTAGCGACCACCCTTGGATAAGCTAAAGATGGTCGTTAACGAGAGGTTGTAGAAACGATGTTGCTGAAACGAGTTGCTGAAAACAGTGACTTCTTATTGAGAAATCTAATGAATTTAATTGTGTTTTTTTTTCAATCACAGACGAATGTTTCCCGCGATTCGAATCAAACTTTCAGGCCTTGAGCCGCACGCGCACTATATCCTCGTGATGGACATCGTGCCAATGGACGGTAAGCGTTACCGTTATGCCTATCACAGCTCAAAATGGGTAGTGGCGGGAAACGCGGACGCACCTATGCCTGGACGCGTCTACATTCATCCTGATTCTCCTGCTCTTGGCGAGGAATGGATGCGACAGGTTGTGTCATTCGACAAAGTGAAATTAACAAACAACGAAATGGACCAACAAGGACACGTGAGTCAATGATTTATTGATCTTTATAACACAGAGGGCAAAATTACTTTGCTCTGATTGGTTGACGACAGAGGGCTTTTTTTCTTTATCAAGACGAGGGCACAATTACTTGCGCGCACAGGTTTCATTTTTCTCAATAATTTTGTCTTCTATATTATAAACAATCAATCGCAATGGTTCCTCGTAAAATTGAGGACTAATTTCACTTGTGTTTTCAAAGTTTCTCAAATTTTGTGAAACTTTAAACACGTGCCGAGAATTAATCCTTAATTTTACTCGGCCCCGTGCGATTACCTTTACAATTTACATTAGTTAAATTGTAAGTTTTTTTTTTTTTAATTATTTAAACATATTTTATTTAAAATTTTTTTTTTTTTAATTGTAAGTTGTAAACATACGGAGGAATTAAATCTGAGCGGCCTTTAAACACATACAGTGAATGTCTTTTTTTATATTAAAGATCGTTCAAAAATTCACATAAATCAATGACATGTTTAAATATTCCTCATCAGATAATTCTTCACTCAATGCACAAATACCAACCAAGAATACATGTTATTAAGAAGAAAGACACAAGTGATGCTTGTGTTGATGTAGAGCGACCATGTTCTGAACGAAACACGTTCACCTTCACAGAGACAGTGTTCACTACAGTAACCGCCTACCAGAACCAACAGGTCAGTATATATGTCGTTTAAACCATGGGTGTTTTATTTTTGGCTTCTTCCCTTTGCTATAAAGTAAGGACGTCAAGGAGGCCTTCACTATGAGGTAACCTTTTTTGTCCCTGTCAAAATCGTTGAGAGACAGTGACTTTCAAATATTTTACGTACAATGCATCTTCAGTGTTGGTTCAAAATAGCGACGACTCTATATTCGTAACAGTACCGCAAGAAGCATGCGCCAATAGCGTCTGATACGAGTGGAAATTCACACGCTTATTAGAGGGTTTTTCTGTTTCCAAAACTAACATTTCTACATCCTAATTACATGCAGTGGAAGAAGTTCAGCTATGTAGAAATACCACTGAAAAACTTAATTTTTATGTTTGCTTCTATATTGAGTCTTCGTTTCTCGCTACACTTCGCTGTCTTTCTGTGTATTTATCCTACTTTCATTCCTGTTAAGATTCTCGCTCATAATGCTTCGGAGAAAATACCTTTGACCAAAAGCAATTACAGTAATGATAACATATAATCCACCAGCGAATGCAAACGATAAAAAACACTGTTTTCAAGGGTCTATCCTGTCGGTAATTTGTCTCGTATCTCAAGTTTCAAGCTGCAACTGTTTTTCTCATCTCGTTCATGTGTGTGGGCGATTAGTTTTCTAATGTTCATTCATAATGGCTTATCAGCTAAGTACCCATGTTTTCTTTACGCCAGCCGCCTATAAGGGTTCATAGTACACTCGATAACAGCAGACTGATTGTTCGATTTTTAACGATGATGATCGTTGAGGCCAATAGACTTCTATCAAAATATCATAATGGAATTTCATTTCAGTGTTCGTTCGAGAAAATATACTTCGTTAAAACCTTTGTTAAATATTTCATGTGTTCGATATCTTTGTGGGCGACTTACGACATCGATATGTTGATATTTTATATTATTCCTGCGAGTTTCGTTTCTCGAACCATGAAATCGACCCGTACTCAAGCGCTAGCTTCAAGGTGAAGCATGCCAAGTCTTGACCTGTCTTCAAACCTCGAGATATATATTCTAACTGAACTATAGTATTGAGAATAGCTTATTATATATATAGAGACAATTGTTTTCTCAGTGTTTTTCCTGTAACCACTGATTGGAGGCACATAACTCTCTCGTTCACTTCAGTGCTTGATGGACGAAAGAAATTATTTCAGTAGTTTAGTGATACGAGTTCTTTGTGGAAGATTGTCCGGTGCTTGAGTAGCTGGGAATGTTTTCTTCTCTGGCATTCAACTCGATCCAGATCTATTGAGAAGGCAAACGCTGTACTTTCGACTACAGCTAGTTTTTCTTATCAATAAATCGTTCATCTATCGTTTCGGTGCATGACGTTGGTTTGACTCGCAAGGCGTTATTTAGCAGAATTATAAATAAATAAATATATAAAAGCCATTCATATTAATATAAGTCTATGTGTTTTAATGCGTTAATGGAGCGGTACGTATGATCTCTAACTTTAATGTATCGGCAGCTTCGTTCGTATTACTTTTTATCTCTGCTATTTATCAATGAACATGGCAACGAGGTGTTTACATAAGTTAAATGAGGTGTGTGTGATGATAAAATGTGATCTGCATGATAACCAGCATGAAAACATATAGAAAATACTGCTTCAACGATAACTCCTCCACAGGGAACCCTTTAGTCTTTGCCGGAATGAGGCTCTCCAAGGTGTTGGGGGGAGGGGTGGCTGGAAAATAGGGGGAAGGGGGGGGGGGGAGCGTCATTCTCAGCATTGGAACCCTTGTTATTTACTTATTGTTGGTTTGCAACCATTGCAATCTAGTCTACGTAGAGGC
The DNA here is from genome assembly GCA_032270385.1 of Urticina crassicornis. Taxonomy (NCBI): domain Eukaryota; kingdom Metazoa; phylum Cnidaria; class Anthozoa; order Actiniaria; family Actiniidae; genus Urticina; species Urticina crassicornis. The sequence goes on along the minus strand of JAUUIK010160911.1, from coordinate 1,901 downwards.
GTGACGGTGCAGGGGATGGGAACGGAGAGTTCGGGAAATTGGCCTTTCCCCTCACGCCAAGCTATACGCAGGTTTCAATCATTATTCCAAAGTCCTAATAGATTTTAATAAACGAGAAATATTTTGTCAACGGTACACCAACATGGCGACGATGACTTATAGTGCCAGTCATTGACTAGTCTAGATTTGACTTGTTCAAAATGGTTGGTATACCTGTGTTGGCCTAAGAGGAGAAGAGTCTGAACCAAGTACTCGCCTTCTGGAAATCGTCCTTCCTTTTCTTGTTAACATTCTGAGTTCGGCCAAGTTTTTTAACTGACGTGTTTCGTCTCGTGTTTCAGATAACCCGTTTAAAGATAGACAGCAATCCATTTGCCAAAGGATTTCGGGATTCTGGAAGAATAAGGTATGATATTTGTTTTACAATATACACCAGTGCAAGGAGGGGAGGGGAGGGGAGAGTTGGGAGGGTGTGTATCCACAGGGATACCAAAGTTGGTTTGAAAAGGATTTAATTCATTAATAGTTTGTGCCAACGTCGTTCTTACACAGGGATCCCATGGAAGAGATAATGCATGCCTACTCGTACTACAGACCTCCAGTAAGATCGATGATGTACACAGAAGTAAAACGAGGCGACAACATAGACAGAGGTACGTGAAGGGCATTAGCTTAATATTATCATAAATATTTTGTAATACAGTTGGCCCTCTTTGTGCGACCACTCCCCTTAAGAGAACACCTCCAATTGGCAGTCACCTCCTTAAGCGCCAATTTTGCACGAACTTAGAAGGGGCTGCTTACACTTCAGAGAGGTTCGATTTTAGTTTGAAGCATTCTTGTCTCAAATTTCTACAAATTTCTTCGTAATTTAGAAGTCTTTCCAAACAGGTTCGACGCAAGCACAAGAGCTAGTGGAATCAAAATTATACCTTCCCTGGCTTGTTCTTGAGCATTCCTTGCGATCTCGTAGGGCTTGTTATCGCTGTAAAACAAGGCCCCTTCATGCTTATGTCTAAATAACTCATAATTGTTTTCTACAGATAGTCAAGACCGTCCACCTCCGACATCGTCTTGTGGACCACCAATGAACTTCTATCCCTCGTCGACTGTCTCATCAAGTTGGGCCCAGTCGACTGCTCGTTCACCTAACACTGTATTCACAAGACAAAACAGCCATCCTTGTATCACTTCGATTCCTGCGGGAGCTTTATTACCCCCACAGTATCCCATGAGCCCTTGCTGTTCTTCACCAGATGCATACGGGACCTTAACGCACGCCTTTCATGTTCCAGTCACGGGTTTCCCGCCATTTTCACCCGGTCCCCCTGGAAGTCAAAGTCCCCATCCAATCAGTCCGGTCAATGTGCACTCGCATCCGGTTTCGCCACATCCCGTGGAGGGGTACCCAGGAGAAGGATTTAGTCCAAGTCACATGTATGGTACATTAGCTGGTCAGTCAGCTTGCCTTTAGCTTATGCCTCTCTTCTTTGAAAGTTAAAAATTTCAGAACGGTGTCCAATCGTCTTGGAAAATACAATATATTATAGGACTCCTCATTAGTTTATGTTAAGTCACGTGACCACGGTTTCACTCTTTTAATCTTTAGACAGTTGAATCCAGTCTTTGAACATTTGCAAGAACTGTACATGTTCAAGATTTTTATTACATTGTGTGTAAATCTTCACAAAAATCCGCTCCAGTTTTGTAAAGTTGTAAGCATAGATATGGGCATAACGAAACTTCACTGTATACTTACCGCAGAAATACGTGTTATGTACCCATTGCCAATCCCATCCTCGGGGACCCAGGGAGACTTAGGGGAGGGGAGAGGGACCGGAGGGGAGGGGGGGGGGGGGTGAGGGAAAGAAAGCGAAGGAAAGGACTGCTTTGCTTTCCTG
>JAUUIK010160800.1:779-11689 GCA_032270385.1 Urticina crassicornis | reverse complement strand
CATTATATGGCAGAGGCTCCCTTTCCTTCCCTCTTCCCATCTTCCCTCGCGCGCTTAAACTTCCCATCTTCCCCCGCACGCTTTAATCAAAATCTCCCCAGAAGCCTCTGCGGAGGAGAGTGAACAATTATTTAAATAAAAGTAGTTTAATTTTCAAACATCGCTCGTTAAATTTTCAAACATTGTATTTCATCGCTCGTGGATGAGCCATAAATTGAACTTATAGATAGGCTGCACCACAAGTTCAGAAGCTTAAATTTTGGAAAAAGGTTTTTTTAAAAAGAAAATCAAAGGTTTCATCAGACTTTCCCACTCTTGAAAACTTAAAAGTTTTAACCATATTTGTAGTTTTAGAAAAATAATAAATATTGTATCAGTATTTATAACATAGATACAATCTAACGCGCGCTCTGATTGGCTGAAAAAGCCTGTTTTATCAGAGCATACAACATAGATACAATCTAACGTGTGCTCTGATTGGCTGAAAAGGCCTGTTTTATTGCTCGAGCGTGATTTATTGTTTTCAACTTGCTTTTCGCGTATAAATCTATATCATAAAGCAAGTAAAGAAGGCTAAGTCATGTTTTATACTGTGATAATACTCTCTGGACATTTGAAAACACTCAAGAAATGTTAATTTTAACATTTCTCTCATGTTTTTAAATGTCCGTCGAGTTTTATCACAGTATAAAAAATGGCTTAGCCTTCTTTATTTGTCAAATAAAATAATAATATAACAGAGTTTTATAATGATTATAATGATCAAACAATAAAAAACAGTTTCAAGTTCCTTTTTTTTTCTTTTTCAAGATTCTAAGACAGTTTAATTTTTCCCATTTTTTGTGCTAAAATAATTTATTCTTTGCCTTGGGCACCCTATATTCAATTTTCTCTGAATAATCAAGAAAGTTTTTAAAGAGAGATAATGATGGAACCTTTCCTTAATCTCTTGTCTTACATATAGTTAACTTGTACATAATTTGTTACTTTACTTCAACTCCTAAACTGATGTTGATGTTGGATCTGTTTGACAGTTGGACTTGACATTTTTGGAAGATATAACCCAATTGGATGTCCAAAACAATTCACTGTATTGTCTCGTTCTTTGAATACATTATACTTCATTGTTCTTTCAATCCAATTGGGTTAGATCTTCTGAGATGTTAAGTCTGACCCCTGTGTAATAGTTTTTGAGACTATATATTCAACAACTAATGATCTATAGTTTCAGGATAAAGAGACAGAATAAACAAATAGAATAATCAAGTAATTGATTCAAAACCTTATTTAAGTAAAGACAGTTTTTTCTATTGAAAAATCTACAGTAGGAATCTATTGTAGTTTTATAAAATCTACCGTAAATTACTTTCTACTCTAGAGGAGTATCTTGACTAATATGTTTACATATATATGATTTTGGGATGTTGGTGATTTCAACTTTTTACTAACTAACCATTAATAAATCAATTTAGTATTAATCTTTGTAAGATCATATTTTTGCTACCTAGATATAAATACTACGTGCTAACCCTTTGTTCTCGAAAGTGTTATCTTTATTTTTCAAAGCAGTTTTCCATTCAGCTGGTATGGCATAACCAATACCTCTTGAAAGGCATTCTATTAAAAGCGTGAAAACTGTCACAAGCAACAATATTCATATCTTATTAGTGGTTTTTCCCGTAATGCGGGCAGATATTTGACGAGAAAAAATGTGAGTAATGAGTAAAATGTCCGCCTGTATTACGGAAAAACCTCTAATAAGTTATTTATTATACGACTTTGAAAAGAAGATATGTTATTTGTCTATTTTTGAGCAAATTTATTGGTATTTCTAACTGGTTTACACTAGAACTCTAAATACTGTGTCATATTTTACGAGTTATCTTGACCATATGAGGTAAAATTACGTAATAGTCGTATAATAATTGTTTTTTTAGGTCACCTTATAGATAAGCCGCATCTCTGATTTCAAACTCAAAAAAATGGAGAATTTTTTAACCCTCTGATTGATTAAGCTAGGCTGTGCTGCATCTGGCAACCAATAGTATTGTCCTATTAAAATGGAGTGACTAAAACTAATTCTGGGTTTAGAGGTTGATGCTAAGTAATCTAGGAGCGTAACTATCCTGTATAATCACATCTGTATTATATGGTTGTAATTTGCCTTTCTTAAATCAGTATCCGTGATGTTTTTTCTCCATTTTTCTTTAGCTTTTGTCCAACTCCCTGGAGAGCAAGCTCCGCGAGGATCTTGAGAGATTGAAGAAGATCCGTGCTCATCGTGGCTTGAGACATTACTGGGGGTAGGTCTATTGGTATATTAACCTTGAGGCTACCGTATGTGATCCTTAAAGTGCCCATCACCCTTATTTTTATGATTTCATATAAAGATATAAAGGTAGCCTGTGTAAAGAAGCCTGATGGAAAAACAAAAGTGACCGAGCAACATGAAAGACTGGGTCAGTGATGTCAGGGGAGTAAACTGATCTCGTTACAAAGGCCAGAATCGAAGCTTCATCATATAGTTCAAGTTTTTCTCCGTTTTTCTTAAAATTTTAATAACTTCTTCGTCTTCTGATGAAAGCAAACCATCAGATGATTCTGAATTCAAGTTTATATCGAGATAATGTGACTCCCCTGATGTCATCAGCCTAGGCCAGTTCACTTTAGCACAGGAAGCCCAAATTAACATTTTTCACACTTTCAATGGCTCAAATTCAATTTCTTTTTTCATCAGGCTTCTCTACACAGGGTATATTTTTATATGAAATCTGGGTTCGTGCTACTCCTTGAACTCCTTGAATACTCTTGGAATTCGTAACTCATTTTCAAGGGCACTTGAAAATAGAAAAGTCTTTACAAACTCCTTGAAAAGTGTAAAAAAATATCAAAATATATCACTGGGAAAATATATCACTTATGGGAAAATATCAAAATGATGACAGGAATAACACAAAAACAATATGTGCCATTTTGCTTTAAAAGGTCATTTATGTCCTTGAATTAGTCCTTGAATACTCCTTGGGCGTGGCTCATTTGTTTGGCAGGCGGATTTCAAAAAATAATTTATAAAAAAGCTACTTTCAATGTTGTAAATTCAATATTCAAATTTCAAAATTCATTTAAATACTGGAACTTAATTATCTAGCAAAACAAGCGAGGTCAGTGCATGAAAGTGAGGCAATATCATGCCTGCATCCGTTTTCAAAGTAAGATTGACTTGTAATCTCAACACAAATGTTTTGAGCTTTTGAGCCTACACAAACTGACTGTGTTTTGAGGGTAAAACAACATTTATAATATTAGTAGAATTTATTATTAGAAATTGCCGGCAAAAGTGCTGAAACTGCTGGCTGCTATTTTGAACCCTGCAATGAAAACAGCATGTGGGGCACGCACAAATGGAAATTACTGTGATATGCTGGTAATATTTTCTTTAAACATTCTGAAATAACAAATCTGATGGCCATGTTGGTGTACCAATAGAAATGTTTTGTTAATGGAACACCAATATGGCAGTGATGGTGTCGTATCAATTGTTGGTTGTCAGTCAGGACAACATGACATCACACTTGGTCACAATGACTGCTACCATGACTGCAGGTTTTGTTCTTATAATTAGCCAAGGGAGCTCACTTTAGATAAAAGTAAAAAATTGAATAAAATCAGGGAAAATTGATATTTATTGAATTTTTGTTTTTTGAGACCAAGATGGTCTTCAAAATATTGGAATTGAGTGAGAAAAACAAGGAAAAAAACCAGTTTAATTTTTAAATTGGCATGCCATGATTTTCTTCAAATGCCAATTTTCAGGTTTTGAAATCATAACTTTGAAAGATCAACATTAGTCAAAGCAAAGTAGCTTTGTTGATTGTTAAAACCCAACGATAATAGAATAGGATGCTCGACGTAGCAGCTGTTGGTTGGTAGAGCACGTTGTGTGACAAGCCAAAAAACAGCTGCAAGGGAGCACTTTGAAACACATTCCCAAACTTTTTCTTTTCTTGTTTACAGTCTAAGAGTCCGTGGTCAGCATACCAAGACAACAGGCCGTAAAGGACGCACTGTAGGTGTGGCTAAGAAGAAGGGAGGTTAAATGACAAAATTGATCTAATAAATGTGAAGCCAAGCATACTTTAATCTTGTGTCATGTTTTGTCTTTCTTCGACTACATTACTATCCATATATGAAATCAGCACTTTTGTTTAGAGAAGACCAATTTACTGGTTCCTGTGATATCTCATAGGTAACCAGGCCTTTTATATCATACTTTGCATACAAACTGAGAATATTGAAATGTTTTGATGGCTTTTACCTTGTGTAGCAATGCATACCTTGGATACAAAGAGACCTAACTGAGAATACAATACATTTACTTTGTAAGTTCCCGACAAAAGTAGAAAACAACTGCAAGTTATCTGAACAATAGCTAACATCCTTTTAAATAAAAGATAATTTAAATAAAGTATTTAAACAAATGACTGTCATCAGAAAGAGAACACATATTTACAATATTGTGAGTTTTCAAAAGCTGCAAAAATAAGAGAGAAATGTCCAGCCAAACCATACATTCTATGTATTTTTAGCACTTTATGAAATATTGCCATTTCATATATATTTGCTAAAACTTACTCAAATCATGTTACAAGGTATGTTTATATTTAGATCAAATTTGATTAACTCAGGCCCAGACCATTAGCAGTTTAGAAAATGGTTAATCTCCCTGGGTTAATCAGGGTAGGATCCAGGATTTAGGGGGGGGAGGAGGGTGGGGTGCATGAAGAAATATGGTACATCGCGAAAGATCACCAAGTCTGACTATTTCCTTATCCAGCTAAGTTGATCACGCTCCCCGAAGGGGAATTATGGGAAATGCTAATTGAATACAATAGGGAATCCTCGATTCTGATTGGTTGACTTTGAGTTTGTTCTAAAGGTCAACTAAGCTGGATAGTACTCGCAGTTTCATAAAAATGAAAACGCAGAACCAAAAAAAAAAACTTGGTCATTTCAAGACACTATTCTCTTCTTGTACTAACTTCAAATGAAAAAGGGGGCACTTAATCTTCCCAGGGGTTGTGTTAGTGCACTGTTTTATACTAAATTCATGAGAAAAAAGGGCACTTAACTGCCATTAGGAAGGGGTGGGGGGGTGAAGGGGCTTTCCCAATAATTTTGGGAAATTACATTTCCGAGGGCTATAATTTCCCCCCTAAAAACTTGTTAGCCCCCCCAAATATAAGTATCCTGCGCGGCCCCTGGGGTGTACATCTCCCCCCCCCCCTCAAATCTGCCCCTGTTAATTGACTGAATTAGTTAAAATTGGACAAAGTCGATGTACTTGTTCATTGAAAATGGACTAAATCTATGGTCTAGTTCATGAGAAATTCTGGAAATTAGTGAAACTGAACAAAATGGATGGACATGTAGCCAATTTAAATGGTGTGCAAGTGAGGTGCATGTTTACATAATGGACAGTTTAGAAAGGCCTTGTTGAAATTAGTAATGGCCATGTAAAATTGGTTTGATAAAAGCAATAAAGAATTTTTGAAATTTTACAAGAAAAAGCATATTACCGGTATTGCTGTGGAAATGCTCAAAACTCATAAGGCTGCATTTATTATGTATGCAGCAGGGGGAGCAGGTTATTTCAAGTGGATCCCAAATTTCTTTAATGGAAACAAAGGGGATGATAAAAATTGATCAGAGAAGAAGGGAATTGCCATATTGTTTTTTAAGCCTAGAGGGGGAGGTTAAAATAAATACTTTTTCTTGGTAGTTGAATAATAATAACTGGGGGATCTTTAAAAAATGTGAAAAAATCACCTGCCTAACGTCATTGATACGTTTTGATAAATCAGAAGCGATGTTGAAGCAATTAAAAAAATCGAAAAAATTTAAGTAAAAAAAAACCTTTGGTACTCTACAACATGTAACAAGCAACAATAGGTAACAAAGGCTCTGACAATTTGAAAGTACTCACGGATTGTGAAAATATTTTCCCTCCTGAATACGACTTGTTTTTTATACATGTATGTATATATCTATTCTAGTTTTGGTGTGGGGTGGGGTAGGGGAGAGCAGAAGGGTTAACCATTACAAGGACCAAAGATTTGAGATGCAAGCCATTATTATTGTTTTACAGAAAAACCTATCAATTTTCTCACAAATATCAGGGGTTTGAATTTCTCCAGGCTGGAGAACAATAAACCTCCCTCTAAGTATCATACAAACCAAGTTATAGATCACAGGTGGTACATGTATATGATATAATTAAGCAGATTTTTATTTACTTCAAGCACAGCTACAGCTGTGCAAATCTAAATAAGCTAACACAAAAGAAATCATTGAGAAATATCTGAATATAAACAATCTTAAAGAGAAAACCAAGATGGTAAGGATTGAAATATGAATATAAAATATATCAGCTAATTAACAATTTCTCCAAACATAAAGGTTTTATATTGATAATTAACTGTAAATGTCTCTGTAAAACAGTTCTGCCTGGTAATTAATAGACACTAATATTTCCTTGTAATTCAACTTTCTACTAGCATGTATGTGTTTGCATGTGCAGCCATTTGCAACACCTTAAATAAATGGCTTCATGCATATAGTTACTTTCCACAAAACCAAAGATACTTACAGTCACACTGAAACCAATAATTATTATGTACATTTACAACTGAATAAATGATAGCTCTAATGTTTTTTTGTATAATATATAACATGTACATTGGACTATGACTGTTCATTGCTGGCTTCAACCAAATGATTGTTACCACCCTCTTCATTTGATACTACTGAAGATGAGCTAACACGGCGCTCCTTTTGCCTCCTGTTGCAAAACCATACTCTCACCACCTCCTTCTCAAGATCAAGGCTCGCAGCAAGTGAACTTATATCATTTGATGAAGGGCGAGGGTGTCGATCAAAGTGATTTTCCAAAACACTTTTGACAGTTTTTTCTATAATGGTTCTTCGCTTTCGCTTCTTGTAAGAACCATTTTGATTTGGTATGGTTCCAACGTTGGTTGAATCTATAGGTTTGTTGTTGTCTTTGCACTCAATTGACCTAAGCCATTTTTCAAGTAAGGGTTTTAGCTTTAACATGTTCTTCATGCTCAGTTGTAAAGCCTCAAATCTACATATTGTAGTCTGACTGAGGTTATTATTTGAAATGTCTCCAAGGGCAACACCAACATCTGCCTGAGTAAAACCAAGAGCCACACGTCGCTGGCGAAACTGTCTTGCGAAATCTGATAACTCATCTGGTGTAGTCTTACCTAAAGGAATATCAATTCCTTCATCTGCAAAGCCAGAGCTGACCATTGATGCTACCTTTATTATACTTTCTTGACCTCCCTCATTAGGAGTTGTTTCTTGGATATTGCCATGGTTACTGTGAACAAGTACATTGACAACCCTAGGAGATTCTTGACTTGCAGTTGTTGCTTGGCTACAAGCTATGGTAACAGTAGTATCTGCTGCAGTTGTCCCATGCCATTGAGAAACATCCACAACATGTGTAGATCTTGGGGTAGCTGGGATGATTCTTGTTGTACCAGCTTTGGAGGAAGTAATTAGCTGTGTTCCCTGAGGTAGAACTGTTTTATAAGCTTGCAAAGAGCCACCAGGATTTCCAACAACAACTAGAGGCACAGTATATGGAATAACACCTGGTATTAAACCCTGAGACCCATCAACAGGTATGTATGTAGTGATCCCTTGCTGTGTCTGAACATATGGCAATGAGATATGCTGTTGTTGAACAAATTGCTGTTGTACAGACTGCTGAAGTAACTGTAACTTGGAAACTTCAGGGTATGGATTTGTTTCCCCATCATTTGTGACTTGTTTTTCTAAGGGATGTTTAAGTCCCTTTTCATCTAGTAAACTTGCAGTACCAGTGCTTTGGATTATATTTTTGAAAGTCTGGGGAGCTATTGCAGTCTGTAGATAATCACTGACTGTCATCTTACTCTTTTGATGTCCTTGCTCTTGTTCTTTTACTGCTTCAGCCTTGATAACCTGGTTTGATATGGTATCCATAGCAACATCATTTCCATTTCTACTCCCAATAACAACTTTGTGTTGAGGTGCTGCCTGACTATCTGGACACCTTATTTCTTCCTCACTAACTGAAGATATTATTTTTAATGTGTTGACATCTGGTTTAGTTTCTAGGATATTGGCATTCTTGTCTGTAGAGTTGTGTACAACACTGTTATTATTTTCTTGTGCTTTAGTTTGAGCTTCACCACTGTTTTCCACTTGTTTATCAGCTTCCATCTTTTCTTTCAACCTCTTCTAGCTGTCGCCAGTGAAAAAAAACCTACCCAAGAAAAATTAATGAAAATAAATAATTAAAAATTATCTAAATGATTCATCCAATTACTTGAGGGCCCTAATGTGATATACATATAAGAATTAAATTGCATAACCTTGAAGAAAAAAATTGTTTTCAGCCAGTCGACCGATAAATCAAAACTTGTATATTGATATTTTTATTGGCAGATATTAAATACTACTATGTTAGTATATTTTCACATGTTTTTATCAGACTCAAAGTTCTGTATATATTAAGCTTACATATGTTATAAAATATTCGGTATTTTTAATTATCTTTGTGCAATACAGTTCATTAATTGTTATTGTGATTAACCAAAAAAAGACTGAGTTATAAACCTGAAATCCATGTCTAATGAGGAAAATGTGTGTAAATAAGCTTAGATGAAACTAAATAGATCCGATCGAGGCACCTTATTTCATTAATGGCTAGTCATATTTGACAAGGAATTTCAATTTCGACCCAAAGGATTTTGAAAATACAAAGAATATAGTATCCTATTTTGGTGTCCAAATATAAGCAAGTTTTAGGCAAATATAGCATATGATATAAGTAATTACGAACATACGACGGTAAAAACATGTTAAAATTGAATACAAAATAATTTTTATGTAACTTGTCGAACGATTTTTCGACAAAAATCTGCCTAAATGGCAAAGAAAAATATTTGTAGTAATTTACTAAGCACTCGATTTATAGCAAACTACGAACTTATTCCCACTAAACTCGAGTAAAAATAATACCAATTTTCGAGTAAAACGTAAGCTTATTACTGAATCAAGCCACTGATTTTCCTTATAAAAAATACTGGCGCGAACTGGCGTTAAAATTCGCTAGATTATTGATGTCCAGTAGCTGTGTTATTTGCTTTCAATGTGCTTTGTTTTAACTTATCAAAAGTATATGATAAATTTGCATTCACGAACAAAACGAAATATTTTGAAAAATAATTCTAGCGATCATTCATTCGTTCGATGGGAAAACATTTCCCGAGTTAAAAAATAATCATTCCCAAACGCTGATGGACTTAAGTTTAAGAAGACAGTAGGTTTCAATTGATTATCATTGCATTGGGATTTCTCCATTTCAAAGCATAAATATACAATGACCAGATTTGCAATTCAAATTCGGCCATTTAGTTCATGCAGCCTTCAACTCGACTGAAAGTACAGAAATGGTTACGGCAGCTGAGAATCAATACACGTGTGATTCAAAACCAAGACTCGCACAAAAAAACAGAATTTTCCCATCGTTTTCTAGTCCAAAAGCAAATATCCTGTATGACAGACTTTGAGTTTTCGGTATGTGAAGGAAAATCAAAGGATAAATCGGTGATAATAGCGTGTAAAGTCGGCGCGGAGAAGTAAATTATGACAATCATTATTATATTTCTCTGATTTCAAATAGATCTAGAGAATGCAAACGCGATCAAAAATAACAAAAATATCAGATCTGCACCCAAAACATGCTATAGAATTCAAATTGGTACTCACCGCTCATTCACAGACTTCGATCCACTATTACATTGGCTTAAATAGAGCGAAAATCAGGCATAAATTCGAATAAAGAAAACTGAAAGTAAACACGGAGCGATTAAAAGTGTGCGCAGAGAGAAATGCGCGGGAACCCTTCACGTGACTTGAGCTTCTTTTTATGGCATTGTTGATATTGTCTACATATATCTTGTTACGCTTTTGTCGACAAGCCTGTCTAACCTCCGATAGTCTTCCAACTGTAGTATTTCACCAAAAACTGGTGGAATCGTGCAAATGAATGTGGCATTTGATATAAGATAAGGCGGTCACCTTAGCTTTGCCAATGATTTTTTTTAAATCCTTGGGATTTAGAGGTATATCGCATAGCATATTCTGATCAGTCTGTTATCTACAACTGTCGCCAAGCTATCAAGTTGGCGTGATGTCTTTCTCCCTTTCAAGTATCTCCAAGTTGACGTCATTTGCTGATTATCTTTTCTCGGTTCAGTTTTGTCCTCCCTTTGTTTGCATCCTTTGTCTTTTAACATGAAAAAAAAAACCGCACACAAAAACGACTAAAATAGAAAAAGACATTTCAAATTGGAACAGAGAAAAGCGTCTCAAAGTCTCAATACCTTACAGACAATTTGAATGTAGAAAGAGATTCGAAGAAAGAAAACTGCGTGCATGCCTTGTTTGTCCTACAATCTTTTTCAGTACTGTAATAAGCGCATGGATTTTGGGAGTTAACTACATAACTGTATTTTAAAATGATGTTTTAAATCTGAACTGAAATAAAGACGTTTTGATTTTTTGACTAAGTAAAAGGCATGTAATTCCTTCTTTTTTTTTTTTTTTTACTGAAAACCAGAAATTATTTTTGTTATAATTCTACTTCTAATTAAAAAAAAAAATGTTCTAAAGATCACCATTATAAGTATACTGCTACTTCATGTCGTTCGGGAAACGTAAATTAAAACTTTACATATCAGTACAAGTCTGCGCCGAACAGCTGAAGGACCGGTCATTCTGATTTATGACGTTGGACGTAGGACGTATGGGGAGGGGGGAGGGGGGGGGGGGGG
>JAUUIK010160689.1:0-11692 GCA_032270385.1 Urticina crassicornis | reverse complement strand
AGTTTTGTCATGCCACCTTGGATTCTGAAAATAATTTTACGGTCGCACTTTGTTTGAAGGAAATTGTGTCACGTGACTTCTTAGTGCAAGTCGCCTATTACATGTTATTGAGTCACATTGTGATCTTGAGCTAATGACATATTACATCATGTTGATGTACAAACCCATGACTTTCCTGTCAAACGCTCAACCACTGAACCAGTAGGTATAAATATAATATACATACTATTTATTCAACCTACCTCTGCTAGTGTTATGAGAACAGGATCAAAAGATAGGTTTTCTGGGGAGGTATCCCACAGTAGTTTATGTTTAACAGATCCATGGACCAATCTTTGACAGAAACATAAAGAGTGTTAATATTGTTGACAGCACTTCACACAGGACACCTCACACAGTGGCAAAACCAACAAATATTTGTACACAACCAAGAAGGATTACATGTATAACACTTTCATTAAGTAAACATAACCTAAAGGAAAATTAGGATCCTAATTTCAATCCATTTGTAGTATGTTTTTAAAACTTTTTGAAAAAATTAGCTTGTATATGTACGATAAAGTTCCCAACGTCTTTACCTTGACAACTACACGTCCATATGTTTAAGTCACTAAGTTCAAGGGGAAAAGGTAGTTTATGATCTAAAACACTCAATAATTACAAGAAGATCAACGCCTTTACCTGCATGGTACTCCACCATTAGCATAAACAGCAGCAAAAGAAGATTTCGGAGTCTTGAACTGAAAGATTTAAGTCATAATTTCGACATTTTGTTGGCAACGTTTTTGTTTCAGGAAGACGTACGTCAGTCAGCTGATTTACTACATAATTAACTGAAACGATAATATAAATAACTCATACAAAACCAACCAGGCTGTAGTACGTTTTATAAATAAGAACTAAGTGTAGGATGTAAGAAGTCGTAGAGGATTAGCTTACCGGGTCAACAGTTTTAGGATTCAGTCTATCGGACGGTCGACTATTCGACTTGTCTATCGAAAACGGAGTCTTTGGAGACGAGACATGTCGTTTAGAAGTACCATCTGAACTGTTCAAACGCTTTTTACATTCATTTCTTGATTTCGATGGAGTTTTGGGCGCAGAAACGGTAGGAGAAGGAGTCTTTTTAGCACGAGAAACTACTTGACTACGGTCTTGTCGCGCCACACTCGACGCCATTACTGGTGCAATAATGTGGTGACAGCAGGGGTAGGCTGAGTCAGATTTGTCTAGCTGTCACGAAATTCTTCTAGTTCTGGTGAAAAAGAGAAAATCAAAAGCTGATGAAAGTTTGAGTGGCGCAAGACCTATATATTTAAAAACAACTAGATTTTGTAACCGGCTTACCTTAAAGAAACTAGCTTTCAAAATCTCTTTAGTTTCACCGATATCAAATTTCGTTCTCTCTGCGGTCTTTCTTACTCGATCTTGTGGCCCTGAAGTGATTTTCTCGTTAAGTTAAGCGAAGCACATTTTATACGACTTATATATACGACAATATCAGGACTTCGACCATATATATATCTCAACAATAGGGTTATATACCAAACAGGGATATCTTAATTTTAATGTGTATATAAAACCTGGGTTGGAATGAGAATTAATGAATATGCGGGATGGGGATATTGGGATAAGGGTGGGAATAAGAATTAGCAGGGATATGGGAGGGAAGGGTTTTTAGTGGGTGTAGATAATAGGTGTCTCCAATTCGTTTCTTGTAAGCTAGATCACATGACACGTTAATAAAGTTATTATTATTATTATTTTAAAAAAATAAAATAAAAAAATTATTATTATTATTATTATTACATTTCATTATGCTGTCAATTTGTTCAGATAATGCACCCTTGATACCAGAGGCTAGCTAAATTAGGACGGTTTTTAGTGCAGGGTGCAAAAAAGAATATAATAAAAAAATGAGTATAGTCAGAAGTCCATAATATGGACTTCTGGTATAGTGCATTAGGAGTTACTAATCTAATAAACCAATAATCAAAAATAATAGTAAATACGAAGTTCATGGAAACCAATGTTCATTTAAAGCTGACCTAAAGCTGCTTAATGAGGTCGAGGTTATGATCTGCGGTGGTAAGCTCGGTTCCAGTCGGTTATTGTTCTAGGCCAGAAACTAAGTTTATATTCATCACAGGACGTTTGTATTGGGATGAATTTCATTTGATGAGAGTATCTAGTTTTCATTACAGTCATATGTTGTACATATGGTGGGACATTAATTGCTGCTTGGTCATATATGCATTGTCTTCTACGTCAGAGTTAGTCTGGCGATTTTCCTTCTATCCTCCAACGTTGTCCAATTTAGATGGTTTAATGCACGTGTGACACACCCTTCCTCCCTGGAATAGGTTCTAGTACGGAAGCGAGCAGCACGTCGCTGCACTTGCTCGAGCCAGTTTTTCTGATACGCTCTGTACGGATCCCAGAAAGCACTTCCAAATTCTAGGGTAGGTCTCACTAAGAAAGTGTAAGCTTGGGCCGGGCGCTTTTATTCGTTCTGGACATGAATGAAGGTTTCTTTTGATAAGGCCGAAGGTCTTGTTTGCTATATTTTTATATTTAGGATATGTATTTTCCAGCTAAGTGCGCCGGTTTCTGTGATGGTAATACCCAGATAAGGTTGATGATATACGTTGCATGGATTGCATGGACGTTGCATAGATTGCATGGACGTTGCATAGATTGCATGCATGCATGGGATACGTTGATTACTAGCTCGTCAGTAAAGTCCTTTACCAACGAATGCGCTTTCTAATACAGTTGCGCACCCTTGTGCGAAATTCCAGAAGTGGAATGCTTGACTGTAGTACATCTTGGGTGAGCTAGTAGTCGACATGTTACTTTCGCCATAGATTAGTCTCGTGTCACAGAATTCTGTGGAAGCGGCGCCCCAGCTTGATATATAATCGAGTTTTTTACTGATGAGACGAGAAACACTCGGTGGTCCGAGACGTCTGTGACGTCTGTTCATCCCCCCCAACAGCAAAGACTCGTGCACAGCGTTTTCGTAGAAAAACTACGATAAGAGACACGATTAATATCGCAATGACCATCATGTTGGACCCCACTACAAACCACAGTAAAAGAGTATCGCCATTCATCTCGGCGAACCGAATCATCACAAACGAGTGAAGAAGAACCAAAAGCACCATGCTTTCACAAGCGTTTTCCAGAGGAAATTTCTCAAATGAATCTACGTAAGGCTTCAGCGAAAGCTGGACGACAATTGCTGAGGACAAGATGATCATGAGCAAGAGTGTTTGGTAAACAGAAGTGCTTGGTAAGAAGGCGATAGCGAAGGCAATCAGGAACTTGCGCAACAGAGCAATGGTTTCGAAGTACGCTCTTGCACTCTCCTTGTATGGAAGATAAATCGAACCAAGCCATAGATCCATGATGACCTGTTGTTCTTTAAGCTCAAGATTTCCTGGGTCATTTTCCTGCGCTCTGCGTAAAGCTAAGTATTTACGAAGTAGGGGTAGGAAAATGAAAACGGGTATTCCAAAGACGTACAGCACCAACGCACACCACGCGATTGCACGTAGCGCAACGTACGTTTGATTACTGCTAGTGCAGTCCACCCATGGGGCTGCATGGATGTAGCTTATTTGATGGTCAGTGGCGCACAATGCAATCATAGTGATGGTCTGCTTGACAACTGGGAAGTAAATGAGGTTAAGGATGACAATACTTATTTGACGACACTCCCGCTGAAGACGCTGAACTTTCCTCTGGTTGGAGTTACGGTAACGCGCGTAGACAATGCAAAAGTACATCCACACAAAGGTAAATCCTATCAACGGAACAAGTAGTACACTTGTGATTTTGCCTATCGGGGTGAATAAGGACGGGAACTCGCAAGCCATCCCGAGAAAGTGGAAATTAACGACACTAGTGATGTAGTGGTGAGCTTGCAGGATTTCAGGTGGCCATGAATTGTATTCGGATCCCATCGCATCCATGATTTGGATATAGAAGATGGAAATCTTGAAGAGACCTCTGGTTCCCTTGCCACTACCAGCTACGTAGAAAAGTAGAAATAGGACATTTACCTCGAATAGCCAACCAGGTATGAGCTCAAAGCACCACAGAATTCCCAGTAACAAGACTTGTCCAATAGCTACAACAAATGCCAAATTGCGGGTGCGCTTTCTGACGTAGACAAAAGCCCACCAAAGAACAACCAGAGAGATGACTAATATCACCACAAACAATGTTATCATGTTTGAAGAGCTCGAATAATTGGGACACTTGCTACATATATTTCCACTGCGGTAGTACTTGGTTTTACATCTAGAACAGTAGCGATCATGACTGCCTTTTCTACATACGCAAGACTCTTGGCAGTGAGTATAGTACGAGCCATTGGCGTACCCTAAATTACATCTACATGAGCCATTTGGATTACAAGAAGATCGTTCTGATTGATCGAGTTTTGCAGAATAGGAACAACTGACGAGATGAGAAGCCTTTTTAGGGGAAGGCGATGGCCAGTAGCCAGTGTTTACTGTCATAACACTGGGGTATGGCACGCCACCATCTTGTCTGTCGTTACACTGGGCCCCTGTCATACACTCTTTGCAATAATCTCCATAACCATAGTAACCAATATCACAGACACAATAACTGTAAGCGTAGTAGCTTGGGTCAAGGATTACAAGTCCATTATTGAACGAGAATCGAACATATGGGCAAGAGAACTTATCAGAGCTTTTTCGCTTTACTAACACAGATAAGTCTGGTTTGAGAAAATTTTGAAGCATGCGCTTATCTTCGAGAGGAGAACACATATTTGGGTTTCCAGAAATGTCCAGGTCTTGAAGGACGTGTAGCTGGCTGAAGGATGCGGGGACTGAGCCCGAGAGTTTATTGATTGAGAAATCAATCTTTAAGAGAAACAGCAAATCAAAAGGAACGTCTGGAATCGTGCTTCTGATCTTATTATCCCGTACATCGATGGAAATCAAATTGGGAAATGACCACAGTGTTGCGGGTATGTATCCCGTCAAATGGCAAGTGCTGACGTTGAGAATGCGCAAGGTCTGTTTGAGTGGCATTATAGAGTCAATGAATTCATTAAATTCTGCAGAAAAATTCCTATTGTTGGAAAGGATAAGGACTTCTATTTTTGAGCTATGGAACGTGGTACCTTTTTGAAAACCCTTCAATTTGTTACCCGAAAGATCCACAATCCTCAACGATGGTATCTCTCCAATGGTTTGAGGTATAACATCTGTTAGACTGTTCTGTGATAGAACAAGCTGGGTGAGATTTTTCATGGCGTTAACGCTGCTAGGTACCTTGCCTTGAAGGTCGTTTTGTGGCAAAAGACATTGACTCATTTTGGGATAAAACGTCCCAAAATCATCTGATATTGTTCCATGGAGTCCACAATTGGACACGTGCAGGAACTGCATTGCCGAAAGATTATAAAGTAATTCAATGTTTCCTCTGAGTCGACGCAGAATCTCTAAGTCTAAGAACCACAATTTATATAAATTACCGATACCCTCTGGTATGTCACCACCAATATCATTCTCTCCAATACTTAGAACTTGTAGCTCGGTTAGATTACCAATCCCATATGGGATTCGACCAGATAAGCCGAGACCTCGTTGACAACACAGTTGTATCTTTACTAGTGAGGTAAAATTGGCGATAAACTCTGGAATATATCCGGTGAGAGCACAAAATGCGAGATCAATACGAATCAGTCTTGTCATATTTGGAGACAAAAAAGACCTCAGCTCACCTCGAAGTCTCGCATTTGTAGGCGCGCACAAAGCCAACAGGTTACGCAGCTTCCAAAGGCTGCTGGGAAGACTGTCAGTCAGGTTGTTATCACGGAAGTCCAAACTGATGACGTAATGAGTCCTGTTATTACACACGACACCGTACCAAGAGCAGTGATGGATATTAGGATCATTCCAGCCTGTATTATTCTTCCAATGCGGGCCTCCAGTGCTGTGATAAATATCACGTAACACTCTTGCTTCTTCTTGTGTTGTGAACATTGTATCTGGTTCGTGGTCGTCTGGGACAGGAAGATTGTCAACGCAATACTCGTTTTTGTTGAAGTTTAAGTGCGCCTGTTTTGTCCGTGGTTCTGAAATTAAAGTCATACCGTTCGCGTGAGTTGTGCGTTGAGCGTTGAGTGTTGAGTGTTGAGTGTTGTAGTGTTATACAATACAATGCAGGGAACGCGAAGACGGGGGGGCTGCATACTAGTCCCTTATATTTTCCAATCTTAGCCCCCCCCCCCACTTTTTCCCATACTTGTCTCTTATATAGCCCCCCACTTTTTAGGGTGCTCCACGGTACCTGCAATACAATAGTAGGGGGATGCCAAAATTTGCAAATCAGTATTCGAATCAAAGGAAGCCCGGCTTACCGGTTTGTTTATCATGAGTTTTATGGGTTTCCTGTGGTTTGAGATCGGTCTCCAGAAGCCGTGCTCTACAGTTTGCACAGCCTGCGTAGCAGGCGGTTCTAGGTACGTGCATTTCTCGTACTCCGGGTTCGTAGTTATCGGCCGGGCGTTCGTTGGTTATGGCCGCGTAAAAGACTGGAGCGAGAGCAAAAATCAAAGTTTCTCTTTTTAACATCGCCCTCAGTCCCGCGCGGCTATTTTTTCGTCCAGCAATAAAAAAACATAGTCCAGCAATGAAAAACACTACAAACTCCCCTCCCAAACACCTGCTACGCAGGCTAGAGTTTGCAGGATAAGCTGTTAATCTGCTCCATACTTTAATGTTGTAACTTGTATGTAACAAAATTCAAATTCAAATTATTAACGGCTTAGCGTATGTAACGCACTCCGTCAGTATAAGTACACAGAATATGTGTTTATCAAAACGTACACAGTTTAGCAGACATTTGGGAAGCCGATCTAGAGGGTTTATGTCGATGTTAAAAGTGTGTTTTTGTGCAAAACAAATTGACGGTTTGACGGCCAGTCGTCAGATTTTGACATCTAAAAAGATTCCATAAACCCATAAAACCTCCCATAGGTCAGGATAGTAACTTACCATGCAGGCTTGACCTGAAGGAATCAGTAGGACCAGCAATAGATAAAAGTAATAACAATAGTCCGGTGATTCGAAGTACATCTGTTTCCAGAACCTCCATTTTCCACAAAGAAAATATATGGAATTTAATTGTTTTCGTATTTTCTCGGAAGGAAAACGTGGTATACAGTATGATTCTCGGAAATGTTGATTAAAATGAATAGCCGCTGTTATGTTCGTGGGCTCAACCATCTGAAAAACAACAGGAAACGCACAATAATTTCAACGTTTATTCCTGTGTTTGGGAAAACGAAGAAATTATATTACTATGAATCTTAGAACAACAAAAACTGAATATAGAATATATGGCGAGTAAATTCAATTCTAGTAAGACACATTAAAAGATCTTTATATCGTATCACGTCGCAGCTATATTGGCTAGAAGCAAAAGATATTGCCTGGCAAGCCTCACAATGAAGCACCAGAACGAGTACTGACGGGCAAAAACAAAGAATTAATTTATTCTCCTGGAACTATCAAATTGCCAAGCGTGATGAAGATCTAAACTAAAAAACTTTGAAACGCACGCATGGAACAGGAATTAATCAAATATATTTCAGTATTTATTGCCTTTTTCACGAAAGTGGCAGTATTTTTTTCTCAGTTTTTTATATATTTTGGTGATCTTCTTTTCAAGATGTTCTTGCCTAAATTAAAAGAATCTATGAAATATGTAATTATTGTAGTGGCCAGACTCTACCAGACTCAAATTCAAAACCGACTTCGATCGTTTCACCACCATAAAGAATAATAGACTGATAATATAGTGATTCTCTTCTAATTACTGTTTACAGAGGGCCACATTAACAAATGTGTGTACTACAGGCCAAAGGTATGACAGCCAAAACTACAGGTACGAACGGTCCACTGAACTTAGGAGGTGGTACCAGCTGTATCTGATCGAAGAGGAAAAAATTCAATTGAATGTTCATGTCTAATGAAGTCACTGAAAGAAACTAAGAGAAAGGAAAGAAACCCGCTCGCACGAATTACCGTCGATTTTATTTTCGATGCCGTGGACTTCGTCAAAACTGAATTTGAATGCTTACAGCAGAAACGAAACAAGATCAGCACGAGGAACACAGCAAGCACGAGGAACACAACAAGCACGAGGAACACAACAAGCACGAAGTCGAAACGGGTTTCAAAGAACACACACAGTTGTACTTGGATGAGGAGATAAACCAAAGTTCAGTAGAAAATGGCAGACTGTTCGGCGAGTACTGTCCATATTTGACGTCTTTGTACTTATTGTTTATGATATGGCGATATACAAGTGTTGTACTTTACGCAATCTATGCTACAGAATGTTTTTTTAGAGCCAAACTTGCTACGCCTCGTTGTGACAATTTCAGCATGTTCCCATTCCCCACGAAGTTTGAGATTGCCTGGCAGATTTCTTCAGCTATAAACTCTATTATTTCGATAGCAATCGTCGATACATTGCCACAGTTTCCAGGGTTTATTGTTATTTTGAAAAAGCTGGTTCGTTTTGCTCGCTTTTGGTCACTGTCATTTCAGCTAACAGTAGTTATCACGTACAATATCATCTTATTTCTCCACGAACATTTAATAATCAGCTCTTTTATCGAATTTGGATTCATTCTTGAAGAAATCACTGTAACTATTGTTGTTTGTTTGTGGAATTTCATTCCCGCCCCCAACCGAGAAACCGCTACATTGAGTTTCCAGTGTTGTTATTACGTAACATTAATTGCATATTTTCTGGAGAATCTTTATTTGTTTGTGTTAATGTCTTCTCAAGCCGCTCTCGATATAACAGGAATACACGAGTTTGAACACCGTCCAGCATCGCTACAGGCAGTGGGAATAGTGATGAACGCCACTGAGGCAACGTTCTACTTTGCTATCATGAAATTCTTCTGGAACAAGATGTTTGAGCCAGACAGGGATTTGTTTGAGAAAGAAACGTTTTAGGGATCGAGTTTCACGCTAGAAAAAACACATGCAAACTAATAAAGCAAGGTGATTATTTATTCGTAATACTGAAATATGAAAAATATACAAACTTTTTAGTAGTCAATGGTGAAAGAGTGTTATATTTATCCCAAACAATACGATTAATTTGACAGAGTCGTAGTCTGATATTTTTGAAAAGTAGCCATACAATTTCTTGACAGCTGTTCAAGCATTATGGCGTTCTGGTGCTGCAACTAGCTACCAGAATCCTTTTCATAGCTTCTATTGTTACTCTAACTAGGACCATTATCTTTGTAATCTCAGAGGAGTTTAAAATTTTGACTCCGGGAAAGGGTCATGGTAGCAGTGGTATCCCGACGTAATCTCTTGACGGACGTCATTTTAGGAAGCATGTGCTCCCAATCAAAGTCCGAACATTGCAATATTTTAAGCGGAGATAAGAATTGAAGCGTCTTAGTATGTATAAAAAAGGTATTCTATTAGCTTTATTTAAAAATTTAAAACACTGAGTTAATGTCAATCAGACACCAGGGACCCAGTGTATAAAACGATTTATCAACACTACAAAAGAAATGATTGTTAAGTAAAATATCATATTAGTATTTTTCATTTTCTGGCATCAAAAGCGGTTTAATAAGGCTATTTTTTGATTTGAAATAAGAGAGGCAATCCTTCCGAAACTCGTTCGCTGTCGCTCCATAGCCGCTTTCATTTTTTGAGCGATTTTTGAACGATTTGGCAGCACGTTGGGCCAATAGCACAGAAGTAATGACGATAAGAAGGAAGACTACCAAGCCATTGACTTCTATGATCAACCACAACAAATCCACTCTGTTGTCGGGCTGTTCGACGGTTGTAAACCGAAGTAGAATGAACGAGTGCTGTAACACTACCAGTACAATGGTCTCGAGGATGTTCTCGATGGGAATCCAACCAAGGGAACTCTGATATGGCTGCAAGACAAGATGAAACACCAAGGCAACTGCCAAGACCAAAGAGACGAAGAACGTCTGCAGTGAAGACACCTCAGGAATGTAACCAATCATAAACGCGAGAAGGAGCTTGCGCAGTAAAGCGTAAACCTCACAGAACGACCGATACTTCTCTCTATATGGCAAGTAGATTGAGCCCAGCCACTTGTCCATGAAGTCTTTTTCGTGTTTTGTCAAAGCAGATCGCTTGTTGGCTCGTACGTAGTGCAGCAACAGCGGCAGAAAAACAAAGAGTGGCACACCGACTATGTACACAATCGTGGACAACCAAGCGAGTAATTGTAGTGTACTGCTGGTGTGACTGTTGCACGGTATCCATGGAGCGATGCGCATGTACATTTGATCTTGACAGCTTGCGAGAACAGCAATCGATCGCAGAACTATGGGAAAGTAGGTAAGGTTAAGACAAGTGACCGTAATCTGGAGGCAGTGGCACTTGATGGATAGAACACTCCAGCGACCAATACCAATTCGATGGGCGATCCATACTAGAGAATAGAAGACCCAGGCAGTGAAGACGCACACGATAGGAAGAAGGATAAGTGATGCAAACTGACCAATCGGAGAGTAGAGATCAGGGATATCGCACAATAGCCCTGGGAAATGAAAGTTAATCAAGGAGCTAATGTATTGCTGCCCTTGTAGTATTTCTTTAGGCCATAGCTTGTACGTAGACAACATTGCATCAAGGATTTGAAAGTAGAACACGCCAATCTTTAAGAGTCCTTTCGTTGAGCTGCCCATTCCAGCTAAGTAGAAGAGCAGGATGATCGCGTTGACTTCAAATACCCAGCCAGGAATTACGTTAAAACACCTTAGGAATAATAATATCGTCATTTGGCCGTAGACAACAATTAAACCGAGTCTTGGATGGTTTTTTAGACAAATCAAAGCTATTGCAAAGATCAAAAGAGACGCAAACAGGACACCAATGAATATGAACGTGAAGTGGTGGCGGGTAGGACATTTGCAGCAGATATTACCACATTTATACCATCTTTTTTCACAACGAGAACAAAGTCTATCAAAGCTACCTTTCATACACAGGCAGTGAGCATCACACATAGTTTTATTTAAGGTATCGTTAAGGTGACAAGGGCAGTTGCCTCTGGGATTGCAACTCGATAAATGTTTATCACTCAAGAAATCGGCATTGATGTTGCACAAAGTTAAATGAGTCACTCGATTGGGGGTCGGCTCAGGCCAATAGCCTTTAAGGATTTTCATGTTTTCACTGTTATCACAACTACCACCCTTCATACATCTTGTACACGTTTTACCCTTTCCATAGTAACCGTGATCGCACTTACACCAAGTGTATCCATAATATTCGGGGTCTAGGTATAAACGACCATTAGTGAGTATGAGTAAGGCCATAGGACAACTGAAATTGTCACTGAAATTTTTCTTATGCATGAAACGTAAGTCAATTTCTATAAATGCAGAAAGTTTTTTTGTTTTTGGACAAGACTTTTGCGCATCACTGCATAAGGCCATTTTTTTGTTTCCACGAATGTCGAGAAGATGCAATGATTGTAATCTTGAAAGAGTCGAAGGAATAGATCCCTCAAGCTGATTATAAGCCACATCAAAGGAAAGTAATGTATACATTGAAGTTAGGACTTCGGGAAGTGGACCACTCAGTCGATTGTTCCTAAGATCTACATAAATGAGGTT
>JAUUIK010160688.1:0-20658 GCA_032270385.1 Urticina crassicornis | reverse complement strand
CGGCGGGGGGGCCGGGGGGCCCCCCCCCCCCCCCCCCCCTAAAATTTTGGCTGGATCCGCCCTTGATGGTAGGCAAATTTAGCAACAATGAAGTGGTCTAAAATTTGTCTTGTACAGAAGCTTATAAAAGGTACATGTACATGTATGTGTGAATACTGTCTGTCTGAACTTTCTGTGGTAATCTTTTTGTGTGAATAATTACAAATTATTTTTCATGTGTACATGTATAAAGGATGCACATGAACAATGCCTGTGAACGTCCTTAACACAGAATCATAAATTACAGCTATTACACACAGCTGTATGACACAACAGTTACAGAACAAATCATGCTTAGATAGTGGCATTATTAAACTTCAAGAATATTCTATCAACTTACTAATGTGCAATCAAGTGCTTGGCTTAAAACCAGCTTTACTGCTTGATTATAGGGAATTTCAACCTGTTAGTAATGAACAATAACATGTACATTTTATATTAAATAAAGCATTATGTAGAAAATAATTTTTCATGAGTGAGTGCTGGGAAGGAGTGAGATATTGAGCTTGAACACAAGAAGATAAATTTCATATCTCCTAGCGTCCATGTATTATTTTGTTTATTATATAAACATTTCACTTGGATCATCCATAAAAATCCAAAAAAACACACAGAAATCGCTGATTGGCTGAAACTGGATATCAGAACATGTAAAAATATCGTATCAGAACATGTAAAAATATCGTATCAGAACATGTGTTCTGATATGATTTTTCTCAGTGGCGGAAATCTCTATAACACACTAGAGTTTATATAATAAAAACATACATTGAAACATACCTTGATAGGTGACTGGACTTTCTTAGTATCTGTAGAAAAGGCAACAAAAACATTAATTTAGCAATGGAATTATTAATATAAGGCTGGTCAAAGATTTGACAGTACTGAAAAAGATGGTGGACCTGTACATTTAACCATAATTCTTTGCGCACAGAAAGCACTACATCTCATTTCAATAAAGTCACAGTAGTCACCCGAAAAGGTGAGACCGGTGAGGATCATGGAAAGTACATGTACTTAGAATGTAAAGATTAAAACTTTTAATTCAAATTACAGTTTGAAAATGTACAGAGTACATGTAGCTGATATTTTAGCCAGCAGATAATAACTGCACTTGGGCAAGGACTTTTAAACATTTTGCCGCTTAAAATGTACACTGTATATATCAATGATCCTCACCGGTCTCAACTTTAGACCAATGTCCAGCTTTACAGGTGACTAGCTTTACTAGAAAGAGTGTATAATCTCAAATCATTTGCTTACATGTTTGTGGTTTTATAGTGTTAGACAGACTTTGTTGCAGAGGTTCTTTGCCTTTAGAAATTGCAGAAGCCACTCGTACATTACCACCACCATCTAACAAAGTCTTGTTAGTCTCGGCTGTCGATGTTATGACATGTGGCTGCTTTTCTGTAATTGGTTGTTCAACTGTGATAGATTGCTTAGCTGTCGTAGGATGGATATTATTTGACTTTTCATCAGTCTTTGTTGGTATTGTGCCTCCCTTTTTTGCCATTCTTTTTCTGTCGGAATTTCCATGAATCATCTCAAAATCATCTGCATCTGTTGATTCATCATCATCAACAAAATCATCCTGTTTTCGGGTTATTTGTACAGGATTTTTATTTGCTAGTTTATTAGCTGAGGGATTTTTGACCCCTTTATTAACAGCTGAGTCTTCCATGGCAAGTCTACGAAGACGGGCAGCTCGTAGGTCTTCCACAGGCACATGTACCCCTATGGAAAATAATTATACACATGTTCAGTTGATATGTAAAGTAATTCAACTTACGTTTAATCTTCACACTGAGTAAATGTATTAAAATACTATTATGACTTAATAATAGCATGAAATTTTATCAATGAATAAAGCATTTCATTAGCCTTGATAAATAATTATTCACAATAATATAATAATCACAATATATAATTGAAGGGGTCTGCACAAGAACGTGGTAAATGATTTGGCTTTTGTAAAGTTTTGGATTCCTAATACCAATGGAATTCAAAAATTTGCCCACCAACACAAATTTCATTGTAAAATTTCGAAATTCAAAAATTTCTTACTTCATCAATAGTACATGTACATGTAAACCTATCGTTTCCAAACTTTGGATCTTTACTTATCTTAACATGGCCCGGTCTTTTTAGTGGTAGTAGAAATGTAGGTATTAGTTTTTGATTTTAATGAATCTTCAGAAGGTGTGTTACATGGCCATTGGTTAAACTAGTTATACCTCAAGTGGTATAAAAATTAAAATTAAAGAGGGAAGGTGAAGGTTAAGGTTTTTGCGATGTACATTCATGCAACCTTATTCTAATATTTCACAAAGTACATTTAATACCTCTTCGTGAAGCTATGGATCTTCGTGTATTTCGTCTGAACAGTAGGACTGTCCCAAGAATGGCAATGATGGTTACCAATGCAATACCAATTTCTTTTGCAGAAATGTTTTGGAGGAATCTAGGCAAGTATCTTTGCTTCATGTTAGACTTCTTTTTTTGTCTATCCAGCTCTGGTTTTTTAGATACCTGTTGCTGGAATATAATTAAAATAAAATGCTTGAAATGTAATTATTTGCACCCTTCAAGTTATATGTTTCATAGAGCAAGTGGGAATTTAAAAAAAAGATATCAACAATTTGTACTAATTAAAATTTGTCATTTTGAAATACATGTACATGTATCCTACGCCAATAGACCTTTATTTATCACACTGTGGCTATGTGGTGGTACACAGAGAAATAAATCCTTTGGCTTTGCCCAGCAAACCTCATTCTGGTGCTCCTCAGTGTGAGGCTTGCTGGACAAAATCTTCTGTTTTCAACAAATATGCCTGCAGCATGATAAAGGTCTATGAGAAGTGAACTTTTTAAAAATGATTAACAAGCTTGCTCATCATTGGCCAAGACAAGGGATAACTGAAAAAAATTACCATATGCAAATTTTAAAATTAATTTTGGTTTACCGGTATTACAAAAGTTATGGTTTATGAGAGCTAGTAACTGTAGAGCTCTTCATGAGCGTTGTTTCTCCCTACCCATACTTTATTTTATAACATCACTGTTGTACATGTATTAACAGTTTGAAGAAAGCAGAACTTACCAAAACATCTTTAACATACTGCTCTAGTTCCTTGTGGTTTAGTTTTCCATCCTTGTCACGATCATACATTGCCAACTCCTGTTACCAATACTCAAAGTTATTATCATCATCATAAATAAAACTATCATAATGATTATCAGTGTGCGTAATCATAGTAAATTACGAGCTGTAATATATGTACAGTAATATCATAAGGTAACCAGCGGTAGCCCTTTGAATACCAATATTACAAGAGAAAGTGAGAAAGTTTTACCTTTCTCTTGTAATATTCAGGTATCAAAGGGCTAATGCCAGTTATCTTATAATATTACTTTTCAAAAAATTCCTCTGACTGCCAAATTGGACTTGGCCTATGGCCTCTTCCAATTTTGGCAGTCCTCAGAATTTTTTTCATCCAATTATTTTCAAATTGGAAAGAATGTAGTCCTATTACCTATAAATATATTACAGCTCGTAATGTACTATGATTATGCATACTGATACGTACTTAAGAGCTGATCCCACATGGCGTAGTACCATTTCTTGTATCATAATGATTATACACCTATAATGCCCTGATAATAGACTGGCTTGGTTAGATTAGATTCATTACTGTATTCAGCAGATAAGAAGTTTAAGATTTAAACTGTGCCTTACTTTATGATCGGGTCCATGCAAGAAAAATTATATAATTTTTTTTAGGAGAAGATTTTTTTATGTGTAAGAAAAATTAATGCCATGTATTAAATGTACTTATGTCATGCCGTGACCAAGATTGTGTGGCATCTCAGCTTTTTGCTGGGGTGAGCAGTTATTAATTGGCCCCATTTGATAAATTGAGCAGATGTTGTCTATGTTGTGCTATGACCTTGTCATATGCGCTGTGGTTTTTCGAATTCATACAAAATCCACTCTACATGTACCATATCTTTCCTGCTGTTTCTTACATCTTACCACAAAACTGAGTTGATCGACCTTCAGAAGAAAGTCAAGGTCAACCAATCAGATTCCAGAATTCTGACAGATATTTAGATTGGCATTACCAATGAACCTACATGTACTTGGGAAATGCTCACTGAAATGTAATGACCCATAGTTCCTTTAGAGAGACTGATGGTCAACTGACAGCTCTTTATACAATGTGTGTCTAACCTCTTTATTCAATTTTGTATCAGATTCCCCACTTTGATCTTTCACAGCATCTTCAAGATCATCCATGAAACTATCACCATAACTACCTTGAACACTACAATAAAATTATATAAATGTTACATCGTACCAGGATTGTACACAATGTTTGCATGGGCTTCCTGTGTTATTTTGATCGAAACAAGCTTTGCATGAATGAAAATAAACAAACTATTCAATTACTAAGAGTATGTTAGCTTTATTATTGTCAAGGGGTTGGAATAAGAGGCCCTTTTGGCTGTTTCATATCGTTTAAATGTGTTGGAAGTCAGAGAGAATGCCTCGGCGGCGTAAGAGGAAGTGAACTCTACACATGTGGGTGTCTGCGAGAAGCTTAAATACGAAACATAAGACTCCGATGCTTACCTGAAGGCTAGGCCAATAAATATGCCAACAAATAACAGTTGATTGAGCCGCATCAGCATTTTCGTGGGGATATGATAATAAATTTACGGCTAAAATTACGAAAAGCTGAGTCATTCAACAGGACGTCTGTGTTTATATTCGTGGAACTGAGCCCGCGAACATACCGATGCATTCTGGGTACCAAAGTGATAAAAAAAAACCTGGTGGGGTGGAGTGGGGAGTCGAAACGTGTTGATCACCTAAAAGTAGGAATTATCTTACCACTTTTCGCTTTCTATGCTTTTTTTTACTTCGTTGTCTTCTTAAAATAAATGTAAACGTTTGAAATCCTGATCGGGAAAATGTGTTTAAATTTAGAATATTCAATGTATTGAAAATTCATGTGCCCATCCGATTCAGATCATTTTCAGTGGCCCTAAAAGACATAAAAATTGAGCAAAAAATAACAAATTTGAAAAAAATTTCAGTTTCAACACCATCAAAATAACTGAAATTTCGATACATATCCCAGCATTCTTTGCGAGTGATCACCAGAGAAAAATCACGTAGATCCCACAATGCAATGCAAGGTCAGTTATCCAAGATGGCGGCAAGGTCGAGGGTGTTGCAGTTGTATCGTCAGTTATTGAGAGAAGGTCAACAGTTCAACAGTTATAATTATAGGTAATGATAATCAGTTTGTCAGTACTCAATCTCTGTACTTGTGTTTTTATTCTTTTTTGGGGGGTTTTTCAGAGGTGAAGTGACTTCGTCACGTACTTTGATTCGTAGACATTTCAAACTCACGTGTTGTGGGTTGTGTTCCTTGTTGAGGAAAACTTGCTTATCAGCTGATGGACATGCCACTTTGTTTAAAAATCAATCAATCTGGCTCATTTT
The DNA here is from genome assembly GCA_032270385.1 of Urticina crassicornis. Taxonomy (NCBI): domain Eukaryota; kingdom Metazoa; phylum Cnidaria; class Anthozoa; order Actiniaria; family Actiniidae; genus Urticina; species Urticina crassicornis. The sequence continues at coordinate 15,102 of JAUUIK010160688.1, read as the reverse complement.
TAGCTGTATTTGTTTGCTTGGACGCGCAAGAATTACAGCAACGAATAAAATGTCTAATAGTTTGTTATGTAATGCATTAATAATTATCCAACAAAATACAGCCAATCAGAGAGCTTTATAGCCATTGTATATTCTCCTTGTACTCATTCGCAGTATATTCCTGTTTGTTTCGATTAGCTGTAATTTTTATGATATGGAATGAAATTGTTATGCAACTTGTTACTTGTATTTTCTATGTATCACACTCGAAGGCTTTAGAAGGCTTGTGTTTATATATACACACAGACAATGTGGATAGGGCTAGTTCACAACTGACAAATGGCCAAAATCTTAACAAATGGCTAACATTTTAGTTGACAACTGACAATCAGGTACTGCTATCAACACTCTCAGAAAAGGCTTGTGTGTATAAAGAAAAAAGGGGGTTGGATATTCCATGGTATAGGTACCACTCAAAAGCATTGCATAACTACCATCTTTCTTTCTTCTTTTTATTTCTTTTCTCCTACTTCAGTGTTCTTGTAAACTAAAGTTATAAGCTAATCAGAATATTTCTAGCAGTTATTTATTCGTTTGATGGTTTTTCTACTCTTTTCCTACACAGGGAATATGCCATTAGAAGAACTAGAGATGAATTTAGAAGCAATAAAGGCATCACTAACACAGACAATATCAACAGATTAGTCAAGAAAGCAGAAGAAAATTTAGAAATCATCAAGAGACAAGTAAGTGATGGGGTATAATTATGTTAAAGAATTCTCATCAGTAGTAACAGTGCTAGCAAGATATAACGAATGCTCTGATTGGTCAATAATGGTTGCAACACAAGTGTCTGTATCAGAAGACAGAGATATTCTGTGCATACTTGCATTTTATTGCTTCCAAATATTTTATATAAGCAATTTAAAACGGCTGTCATTTTGTCTTCATGTACACTTAATTGCAAAATCATTGTTGGGTTCAAAAACCAAAGAGAGTTCTGGGAAACCAGTTAATGAGGCGCATATTATGCATATGAAATACTTTTTCAGTCTTGACCATTTTCAAACATCGATTACGGCTTCAGCATATTGTTGTCTTTGAATAATGTAATTATAATAATAATGAATACCTATTTACCAAAACTCTTTTTTGGTCTTAGCTTCTATGTACTGTTATTTTGAACCCTGACAATGATTTTGCTATTAGGTGTATATACATGTAGTATACCTTTTCTTGATATTTGTGAAGATCGTAGTCATCAAGTCGTCGAATACAGCTTCAGCATGTTGTCTTTTAATAATGTAATTATAATAATAATTATGAATAGCTATTTCCCCAGAACCCTCTTTGGCCTCAGCTTCTATGTTCTTTCATTTTGAACTCTGACAACAATTCTGCAATTAGGTGTATATAAACACACGGCTATACCTTGTGTTACTTTTAAACCTGCTGGCTCTACAACCCTCGGCATACTCATATCACAGTATATAGACACAAGCAGCCATTTTGTATTAAACTCACATAATTACTTGAATTATTCAGACACTTAAATTAGAGCATTTTCACTCATTCCTAAGGAAATAAAATGACAAAGCGGCCAAAGCGTTGGTGTACATAACAATAGACTCTAATGAGAAATTATTTGTTCCTGGGACACCAACATGGTGGCGATGACGTCACGTGAAAAACACTCTACAATGTTTAAAAAACATTTATCATTTAATTTATGCATAAACATGTACTTCTGATTTAACATTTGCTATAATGTGCATTATCTTTAATCTACAGGCCATTCTGAACACAATGTATGGACACCAGAAACTTGTGATAGAGAACCAATAATGGTATCCTATTATTTACAGACATTTCTTGGCTGGGGCTGCCAAAAATGGCAAAATATCAAGGACATTTAGACAGTCACAGTGCTCTTGAAATGGATTCATTGTATCAATAACAATGACCTTACAAGTGTCAAGAGAATATGACCTAAGAAGTCAAAAATCCATATAAGTTACCTTCTACGGATGTGGTCTTGCTAATACAAGCATACAGTCATTTGAAAAAACGTTCTCGTCGACCAGCTCTGACTACGCGGAGCTAACGACTCATAACGAATCTTGTTTTCTTTTCGCAGAACGCAAAGGCACACATTCATTCGAGCTGTACTCTCCATATTTATATTCTATAGCGCATGCTAAAAATACTTTATACGCCATACCATTCCGGCTAGTCGCGTAGTCAGTCAGCGACAACGTTTTTTTCAAATGACTGTATACATCATAAGATGTTTGGTTAAGCAATGCAAATACCATGTGTCTTGAAAAAACTTGTAATGAAATCTATAATTAGAATGATAGGGTTTTTCCAGTGTCTCAGGTAATATTCTCTTGCAAATGTCATTTATCAAGGAAAATTATGTTCCATCCTTTTGTTGGGATGTTAGTAGTTATTAAACCACAAATGTTTGACATATCTTTCATTATTATGACAGCAAGCGCATGCCCAAACACAAAACATTGTGGCCATGCCATATACGTATTACATCAATAGAATTGCAGCATGGGGTATGTGCTGGTCACAACCCGAGAGTCTGGTTAAAATAGTGAAATGTATTAAAAATGGCAAAGGTCAACAAAGATACTAAACTAATTGATACCAAAAGAGGTTTTGCTTGGTCACATGATGTATGGCAGCCATGATCAGATGGCAGAACAATGGAAATTCCAAGTTAAAACTGCTGTGCTCTCACATGACCCTGACTGCTGTGCCCTCACATGATCCTCTATAGTGTTTGTAATGTAATTGTTTGCCAATATTTGGTGTTTTCATTAGAAGCTCCAGCAGTCATATGTACTTGAGTCATGTGCATATTTTCTTTGGCACAACATCTTAATACTTTATCATTCTCTAATATTAGGATTTATGGACATTTTGATATCAAAGTACATTCCTTTGTATTTAGTGGGCCAATTGCTTAATGTAATAAAAAAATAGATATTCATTGCCTTATTATGTAATTTTTATCCTTAGATGCTTATTATATACTTGCTTGTTTGGAAGGGCGAAAATAAAATAAAAACGTCTTTGTTTTACCACAGTAACACGTGACAGCTGTATAAGCTGATAAACTTGTAGCCCTCAGTCCGTGATCGAATTGGATTTTAGGGATGTTAATTTTTGTGGAGTGAGGAAAACCGGAGAACCCGGAGAAAAACCCTTGAAGCAAGGGAGGGAATTAACAATAAACAACTAACATATGACTCCAAGTCAGGGAATTGAATCTGGGCCAGTGGTGGAGAGGGGAGCTGTCGCACCACTATGCCATCCATACTTCACATGCATAGCACGGACTTAATGTAATAAATTTACGAAACATAATTATAAATAAGACATGATACAATAGTTAACGTTTGAACAATATATACTCGTAACATCAAGTTATGCCTGCCTAGTGCATGCCTAGTGTCATAAATGCTGAGGGGGGGGGGAGAAGGGAGCACCTGCAGAGCAAGATACTTTCATGTTACTAGACTAAGCAGATTTTCCTGACACACCCTCGCTCCTCTTCAGTTTTGAAAATTAAAATGTTTAGAAAGGAACCCTGGACAAAATAAATATGACAGGGGAGGTGAAGGGAGGGAAAGAGAGCATCAACTAGTCCTGTTCCTTTTATCCCATAGATCACTACATATCTCCCTCAAGAGGAGCTGTCACTGAGAGAATCTCCTCTCGGTACTTACATGAACCCTTTTAGATTGTAAGAGGTTGATACTATCGTCTGGAAATTGAGCCACACTTGTCCTCTGATTGGTCAATCTATCAACCAATCTGGAACAGGCATTAAGGGTGAAGTTTCCCAGAAGTAGTTTAGGATGTTTAACGTCAAAAGCTTCATCAAAGTATCATCCAGGACAATGCACCCCTATCCCTCTCTAAGGTAGTTAAAGCTACAGGTCACTGAAGATCGAACCATGGACCACCCACTTAGCAGGCCACACATCAACCAACCAATCAACGCTTGCTCCAAATTCTCTCCAACCCCACCCTGCCAGGAGAGTTATCCAATTTCAATTCACTTGGAGCTGTCTGACGAATATGCGCTCCAAAAAGCCAATAAACACCCTTGCCCTTAATTTACTGAACAGCTCGTTTGTGTATGCATATTTTTTCGCCCGTTAGTGCACCAAGGATTTGAAACACCTTTTGTTCCTAAAACGCCATACCCTTTGTCCCATCATGTGGCACTTCTTTCCAACAACTTTCATAAAATTCCAAGCCTTCCACTCCCAGGAGCATCGCCGATATACCCTGTTACTTCAATATAGTGATCGAGTCCCCAGAAACCTACACAAAGCCTATCTGAGATTCGAGCCCAATACCGAAAACCTGTGGCGGCGAGAGATTGTCTTTTTGTCAAGTGCCCAATGCGAGACAGCTGTGTCAACATAATCGTGTTGTAACGCAATCTCAACTTCCTTCCAGTTGTAAGTTGACTCCGCATTTGTCCAGACTAGTCCAAAGTCCAAAGAAAACAACAAACCAGCACTTTATGTGGGTCACTAGTTTAATTGAGATGATGTCATTCCAGCAAAGGATCACTGGTAAATTTGTCTTAGAAATGCGCTTCCTTGTAGCCTGCAGCCTTCAAAAGGAGTGGGTTTTTTTTCGCGATTGTTTTTTCTTTGCGAGACGCCAGCTGCGGAGCTACTTCCGTAACAAGGAATATTTCATGTTTAAATAGCACTTCTAAAAATAACGAAACGAATATTTTGGACTTATTCCAGGCAATTTTTACTATGCAAGCAAACCTAATGCTGCCATCGAGAGGACACTTGAAAACCAGTATTCGATAGCTACGACGTTATTTGGAATCGCATTGTCGGTGAAAGGATCTGAAAAACATATAGTTTCCAAGGAGAGAGGGATCAATGTTCTTAGCCAAGGGCGTTAACATGGAAACCATGCCAGACGTAGGCAAGGTTAAATAAAAAGGATAAATAAAGGAATAAATATTCCAAACTATTTTTGAGGAGTACCCAAATTTAGACCGAGAAAGGCGAAAGGTACCCTTGGAAACCGAGGGGTAGAATCTCGCTCCGTATCTCGCTCCAGAGATGAACAAAAATATTTGAAAGCTCCCCCTGGATATAAGATGTCAGTAGTTGTGTTTTAGCAAATGCACATGCCTAGCTTAAGGAAGTAGACGACGAATAAACAAACTCTCCCCTCGTCGTTTTCCATGTTTGCATTCGTTACTTTAACACCGTCACAAGCTGACCTACATTTGACAAACAACAACGCACGTGCACACAGGGTGATTACGTAAGACAATTAGGCAATTACGCTTACTTTGGGGAATGAGGGCGAGGGGTACTTGACACAGAACTGTGTAGGAAGGTGCCGTTGGGGATCTTAAACCCTGTCTAAGACACTTCAGTTTTCTCAAACTCTTCAGGACAAGATAATCGGCCAAAAACGTGTGACCATGTCCAAGACTTGATCCCCCCCCGGGTCGCAGTGTATAAAGCCAAAGTCTGCATGCCCAAAAAAATATTGATTAACGTAACTGTTTGATCGATCCATGATCCATGCAACTTTCTTTTTTCTTGCCATCATTTTTTCATATTTTAAAATTCCAATCAGGATATGTTACGGAAAAAGTCAGCTTATAGTGAAGCATGATTCTGTTACAATTTCCGCGTTTCTCATATAAGATCAAATAAGCGAGCATAATGAACTACTCAGACTGTTACTAGGAAGGAAACGATCATACCATACATACTCTACATATATCTAACTAACAAGCCTAACAGTGAGATTAACCACAAACTGTGTATTGCGTAATGTCAGTGAGGTCAGTTTCAGCGTTTCAGTTGCAAAGGATATGATATCGATCTAAAGAAGCCAATCGTGCACCGGCTTTCCACTGACCATATTAAAAGACGCGCTAAAATCTTCCCTTGGATATGAAACTTTGATCGAAAATATCTCGCAAAATACTGAACGCCCCGATATGAAACTTTGCATATGAATTATGTAAATGTAACTCTGTCGACTTGCAAAAAATGGTTTAAAAAGAACAAATAAACGATAGCCTCCAGCACCGCCTTAACTCGAGAAAATTTATATTCGAGAAAAACGACCATGCACGCGGCGTTATCCATAACGAGTAAGACCAGCCAATCAAACCAGTCTGAAATTACACATTATTAAAATAGCCGCGCATTGTCACAAAGTGATACGCTTTTCAGTTCCTCGCGTGGGCGTATTGAGTACTGTGGAATGTTTGTCTGTTTTTATCATTGTTTTCTAGTTTTGTCACTGCTTAAGCTATTATCGTCTGCCTGCTGCCAGTTTCAAGAGCGCTGTTTGACCCCAATTCAGCTTAGCACTCTACTTTCCCCCCACCCCTCCCCCCTAACCTCCATACTGTGGCTTTAACCACGACATTTCAAACGCCTACGAAGATTGGGATTACACTTTCTCTTAAACAAATAGAATAGCTGGAGATCACGTTGCCCCCTCATTTTGTCAAAAATCTCATTACTAAAGAAAATACCACTAATTTCTAGACACATTTCGCTGCCCTCCCGTGGGCTGACAGTTAATTTGAGTCCGTCGCAATAAATAATCACACGTGTCACGCATGGTCAGAACGGGGTCATGAACACTAACTACAGATCATTGCGGAAGTGGAAACATAATTCATTCACGTGTCTACAATAGATTCCTTCGGGCGTTAAACCTGCAAGACGTTGTTGTGTTTTCTGTACAAGATTTTCAGAGCTGACGATTAAATTCACGCGGACAGAGTTGTGGCCATCATTGGTCAATCAGCGTTGTTGTCACTCAATTTGATTCTCGGCCGAATCACTTCCGGGTGATTTTTTAGCTAATGCTTTTAATGTCAATGAATCTACAATTTCCTGATCGACCAAACTCGAATGACTTCCCGTGTGGCAGCGAGTTCACACTTAGTCGACTCTTCTGCTCTTGCGTCTGTGTATGACAAACACAGCAATGCTCACAACTTATGGGGTTCTATTAATATTTTCGATTACGATCAATCTCAGTGTAGGAGTGTATTTTTTCCTGACACCTTTATTGGAACACTGCTTAAGGAAGTCCAACTTTGTCATCGGAGGAAAAATAGTGAAGCTGTTCGAAGAAAAGCCAGGAATAGTATGCAGATTGTGAGTATATATATCACATTTTTGTAGTATTTTCATCGCAAAACTGCATGCAAGCATAAATAATCGCATTAGTAAAGGTTTCAGAAGGTTTTCTAGGTACTTTATATATTGATAGAGTGGGGTCCAAATTTGAAGCTGAACTGCATTGTTTTTCTGCTGAAATCCTTGAAATACTGAATAATATATTATATAAAATCACTATGCGCAACGAAAATATAATCCCGAACTATAAACAAATTTATTTCTAATTTGAACAGAATTATTTGAACAGAGTAGTGGCGGCTCATAAATTAATTGTTTGTTGTTATTGGAATTTTATCTTTGGGTGAGAAAAAATCTCATAAATTAAAAAAAACGAACATCGAATACTACGCTATACAGGCTTGCTGTTTCTTCCTTGGATTTTTTGTAAATTGTGTAACCACATTTCCAATTGTGGCGATATGAGCAACCTATCAAGCTGGAAACAGATTGATGCCTATCATAGACATGATTTATGTCTCAAGGTATATTATGGTACGGCTAGATGCACGCTGGTTCTTTGGCTATTGCATTGATCAATAACGAGGTATTTATAGCTTCCGTTGTATCATAGCTTCAATAATGTGTATAAGATCCCTTAGCAGGCCATATACGTTATAATGAACCCGTTGTCTATCGTATTATTTTGAAGAATATATTTCTATAATGAGTTCTATTATATTAGTGCCCTTGCAACTGACTGACCTATCAAGTCACTTCGCTGTACAGGAAGTCCTAGAATACACGACTACTATTTTTAATCATCATTCATAAAAGAAGTAGGCTGAATTAATACGAGTTGTCTCACGTACTTTTCCCTGTTAATTCTGCCCCTCATTTTGAATTGTTGACGCTTCCTATAAAAGATATTCCTTAAAGATCAGTTTTGACCTTCACTTCCAATGCCACAACGTTTATGTAAATAGTGCTTTTGATATTTCCGTATCAGTTTTCGAGCGATACGTGCCCAGAAAGGTTTTTTCAATTAAAATTATTCAGAAAACGACACGGAAAATATAGCGTTTCAGTTGTTTGTTTTTTTCCGAAAGAGGTAATCTGGTTTTATGTTTGAGATAAGTTCACTTGCGATGTGCAGAGAAGCGACCGTTACCGTATCTTCCTCATTCCATTAACAAGCCACTCGGCATTTGATTGACCGCTAGAAAAGCCCTTTCAGTGCGACTTTATTTACAATGTTTTTTTGGGAATTTCAAAAGCAGTACTTTTGTGGTTCCAATGACGTCGGAAAACGTTCAAAACCAATTTACATGATCGATGTGTGGGATTTTGATCTCTACAATTGACGTACAAGAATTAATTCCCCGGATCTTAAATTTGAACAGAAAAAATCTGGAAAACTACGAACTGTACGAAATAATTAGTTACATCTTAAAACACGAAAATGAAGCCTATTCAGTGTTTTTCTTTGTCAATAAACCCATAGTTTGATTGCTTACGAGTTTTATTTTCGCTTTACATGCTGTACATGAGATATTAGATTGCAGAATTAGATCTTCTAGCGATAATTTCGAAATATCTGAATAGAGTTACAAAATAAAATTCCATTAACTTTCTTTGCCAAAATGAACACATTGCTTCAAACGCACCGACATTTTACGCTAGCTCTACAAGCGACAAAAATGCTTCATACCACTAAATCTTCGAGTTTGTAAGAACAAAATGTTAGTTAAAAGTAGATGCGGAAATCCAGAAGGATGAGTATCTGGTGACTATGGAGACAGGATCACTTCTGGACCTTTGATGGGATTTCACTGACAAGAGTGTGCGCTCAGGTCAGACGTTTCGTGTTGCAGGAAGTCATCGATAAGATGCTAAAAAATAACTTTGATATAATAGATATTTATCTTGACGGATAATACATAAAATAGAGTAAACACGTCAACGTAAAACAGTATATTGTTTGCATATGATGGTTCTATCTTGGCAACGGAAAGTTGTTTTTCCAGGAAGTTTTTCCTCATCTTGCAACACTACAATACGGCATAACTCAGGAAATTTTGTGGCCAAAAACCATTGCCAAAGAATAACTCAGTCTAGTCCTACTCCAATTATCCCCAAGGCTTCCTAAAAGCCACAGATAATGAAATAGAAATCTAAGATAGCAAAGCAGGAAGCTATAGCTCCAACCGAGGCTCAACCGAAGTGGCATCCTTCCCACTAAAATGTGCTACAACGCTTATGCATTCTAGTGGAACGAACTTTATAATACTGATTCTTTTAGACTAAAACCTTCTTCAGTTAAACACAACTTTTGCTAGGAAAATATGCGGAATAAAACTTAATTTTTAGGGAGTAAAAATAGTCTAACTATCGGATGTGGAATTAATCCCGTAATGAACGGAAGATCAATTGGAACCAGCTCAGTAATGGAGTTTTTTAAGTAGTCTTTTAAGTTTTAGCTGCGCTAATAAAATAGACAACATGCTGAGCAGTGGTTGGATAGTTTTGACTACAACTGTACCCAAGACACTGTCCTTTTACCTGACACCAGTAAACAAATAGGGCCGTGTTCTGTTCTGTTCTTTAATATACAGTGAAATATTCATGAGCAAGGGACCTGGCTGCTTCGTGCTTAAAAGTCTACAAAAACTTCGCAATTGAAAAATGTTTCGTTGTCAGGTAACGTTGTGCTTTAATTAGCGAGCAGAAAGATCGACACAAAACTGGTTTTGACTGGTTTGACCATGCAGTATCGTGTTAGTGGCATATATCATGTAAAACTTCCCAAAAAATTTTTAATGCGCTATAGACGTTGATATTTCAAGTGGTTCGGCGATTGATATCACTTTTGCGATCAGAAAACAAAATCGTCGCAGTAAATTGAAAAGAGGAAAATTTCCAAGCCCTTCAACATTTTAAAAAGAGGCTAAGTCTAAGGAATGAACAAACCCATTGTACTAAATTCAACTGCTTTAAGATTTCAAAAATAAAAACGTTCGTTGACTAAGAGCCCTCTATACGCTGCCACCTTGATAAAACAAACCGAGTCCCTCGAGGAAGCCATTCTAATGGCTATATTTTTAATTGCGTTCGTTCGTCAACGTTTAGCAGTTGAATGGTTTCTGGATGCTTTGTTATGAAACTCATAAATACAAAGCTCCTACATCCAGTCAAAATACGTCTCAAAATAAGTTTGTGGTCTTGTATCTAGACGACAGTCCAATTATAACATTAAGCGTTATTCATGATCATTTGTCTGGAAAAAACGACTTCCTCTGCAGTAACAGGAACTTTATGAAAAAAATGGTATTGCTTGTTACGATAACAAAGATATTAATAAGAATTTTCATTCAAGTCAAATTGAATATATTTGTTGAAAAAGTTGGGGAGAAGTTATTAATAGTACTTTTCAATGTTAAATGTTAGACAATTAACTTTCAGACAAAGCCGTTCAATAATTATTTCCTGAAGAAATTATTTGTAAATTTTACTACAGAAATCAAGGAAATTAAAACTAGTTAAAACATTGTGCAAAAAAACTACAACTTCACCATTTTCTAGTGTAAGAAATCTAGTTGAAATAGTTGGAAGAAGGAGGCTTGGTAAATGCATAGCGATAAAACCATTCGCCTGTGAACTGTCCTAATTTGTTGCCAAATATTGTTAGTGTTAAAGTTTATATTCTTTATGATGTGGGAATGACAGTCTTTTCCAGGGCTGCCTAATGTGTTAAGCTATTTTATATTACTGAATAAGGTTCACTTACAGCAAATGGAGATTAGAACACGCAATAAAACCACCATCAGGCGAACACGCAATAAAACCATCACGTACACGCAATAAAACCATTACGTACACGCAATAAAACCATCACGTACACGCAATAAAACCATCACGTACACGCAATAAAACCATCACGAACACGCAATAAAACCATCACGTACACGCAATAAAACCATTACGTACACGCATTTTTTTAAAAGAGCGACAAAATAAAATCTGCAACAAACCCAGAGAGAGCTTTGTTTTAGGAAGTCTGAAGCATGAGTCACACGAGAAACAATAATTTAATTCGCGGATTTTCCCATTGCTTCTGGCCGACCAGAAAATACAGAAGGGGGTATGGCAGGGTAAGAAAATTATCCCGTGAGGGGTAGGGAATGGTAAAAACTGAAAGTATAGGAACAGGTGTTTATATTTTTCTTTCCAAGCGATGTTTTTCCAAAGATCCTTTTTTTAATAAATCGGGAGAAAAACTGTTCAAATCTAAGGCAGAATTTTTAATATCACTCAATGCTTTAATATCCCTAGACACACAATTCGTTCCTGAGATCAATATCATGTCTAAATATTTTAAATAATCGATGATGAATAATCAGACCACGTTTTCATTTCAAAGTGTAAGTGTATATTAGTAATTATGCATCGGTATAGTGAAAACGTTCGTTAACGAAATCTATCTTTTTCTGTACGCCTCCTCAACGCTAAAGAAGAAGAAGAAAACCGTAAAGTGTAACAGGGCAAAATAAAGATTTAAGGGGGTGGAGGAAAGTACAAAATATGTTCTGTCTTCTTCTTCCCCTCTCCCTTAAGCCACGATGGACCTTTTTTCGTGAGCAATCCACAAAATGCGTAACATGTATTCAGTTAGAGCAACACAACACAATGAATAGTTCGAAATCAAAAGAAATTTCAATATAGCGGCTCAACAGTCTACAGTTTTTTCGACCATTTGCCCCCTGAGCACCCCATGTCTTTCCGAAAACAATAGAATTCAAGATGGCCGCGGTATCGTAAAAAGGTATATTTGTCACTATTCTTAGGTTGCGTCACTTTGCATAACACAAATCACAATCTCACAACGCGAGAAAACAAACTGCTTCATTCTTTAATTGTCTTTAAAATGGCTAAATAGCTTCATTTATGTGGGTATTTGGTAGGCGCATGGTTAGTGTGCTCCATAACCAACGGCACAGAATTTCGTAATAAGATTGATGCGCATGCGCGCGCATCGCTTAAAAATGCTCTGCCTTCGTAATCATTGCGCTCCGTAGTATTTTGATCCACACCGGAAATGCTTTAGTCACACTATTTTTTTTAAACATATTACCTACTGAAACTACAAATGAAAACGCGAGGAAACTAAACCTTCAAAAGCCACAAACTGAAATCTAAATCTAAATCTAAATCTAGTTTCGAAATGAATTCTTATCGGTAGAAAGTGGCTTTCAAAAAATTTCAAAAACTTTCGTAAACTAAGCCAACGCGCGATCTGGTTGGTTGAAAGCTAAGTAACTTGAGTTGATATAAAACATCGAAGACAAAAAACCTTTGAAAATCGTGCGCTTTATCATTTCATCTCATAAACGAAATTGTTCATCCTCATTCTCAGGCTCTTTTCCTTTTTAAAGAGCCTGGGAACGAGGATGACTTTCGTTAAGTATAATTATATAAGTGAATAGATTTTCCAGCAATTTGATTGGTTTAGATTTTCATCTAGCACACGTGCATTGTTTTCTACTGATTGATAATAGCTAGTAGATTTGCAGAAACTTTAGTCCATAATTAAGAAATATAGAAAACATTTTCCATGTTTCTATAGAATTATAGAAACACAAGTGGAACACTTTCACAAGTGTTGCTATAACTCTACAGAAACATGGGAAACATGTTCTATTTCCTTTGCATAATAACCGATAGAAAATAAGTTAAACAACATTTCTATGTTTGTATCGTGTCACAGAAACATCAGAGGCGTTATTATAATAATAATAATAATATTAATAATTAAAAAAAAAAATGTAATTCCACTAGGTGGCTCAGTCTTCTATTACAATCTATATAAATAACTTAAATAAAAAAAGAATATATATATATAATAATTAATAAACTATATTATAAATAATAGAAATATAAACTTTGAATATAAACAATATAAGATATATATACATATTAGCTATGTAAATACGACTAGATAATGGAGAAAATAATATAAGATATTTAGCAGAAATTTAGATATATATCATGAGAATGAATTAAGAGTAATTAGTTTTGGCCCTATTGGCAAGAAACTCTTTAGCCTTAGCCTTATATATCGTGGTTATTTAGCTAATTTGTCCGATGTTGACATTTCAAATTATGCTGAAATAATTCTAATCAATTCAGTCTCGATGAACATGCACCGCAAAGCCAGACTTCCTGTTGAACATTTTTAATTAGGAATAGTTTCAATAACTGGAAAACACTGTGGTAAGTCAGTACGTGTTGCGGTTTTGCGCACTGTAGATCACGTGTTGTTCAGACTTCCCGCTTGTCAAGGTCAAGGGATATAGCAGTATCCGTAGTATCTAAAGGAAGCCTAAAGTTAACGAAGTAACGACTTCTGGTTGTATCCTACTTTGCATATCGATAACGAAGTATCTATCATTTCTAAAAATACCAGGTCAAAACGTTGACCAACACCTCCCCTGTGCATCTCAATTTCTGATTAGCTTTCGAGCATCATTTTTATAACCACTATCACAAAACATTGACCAACACCTCCCCTGCGCATCTCAATTTCTGATTAGCTTTCGAGCATCATTTTTATAACCACCACCTCAAAACATTGACCAACGCCTCCCCTGTGCATCTCAATTTCTAATGGACTTACGAGCATCATTTTCATAACCACAATCACAAAACATTGACCAACACCTCCCCAGCGGGGATTTCCACTTGCGTCTCGGATGCCACACAGTGACGTCATCTTCTAACAACTTTATTCTTTTAGTTTCAGGGATCAACTCTTCTCAGTAACAATCTTCATCTATGGCATTATTCTTCTGGTAATAAGCGATGTCTTCCACAATCCATTTTTGGATATTTCTGAGCCCATTTTGGCAGCGTTTGCCCTCGACCTTGGACACTACGTATACAGATGCTTCCAGGACATATTACTAAGGGACTTCATACCGCTATTTAAAATCAACCTGTTGCATCACATAGTGACTATCTCGACATATACGGTATTTATGTTCTATAAGCAAAACGCCATCTCGGGTGTCATTGGACTTTTATTTGAAGGCAGTGCGATCTTTTTTGAACTGTGCGGATTCTTAAGAGCCCTTGGAATCAGCAAGAACTCGTATCTTTATATTAATTGTGTAATAATCGCATTTATATCGACGATTGTGTGTAGAGGGTTGTGTCCATTGACGCTGCTAATTGTCGTATTGTTGAACCATAGCCCTTTGAAAATGGAGTACCTCCCTCTCGGATTCTTCTTCATGAACATCGTATTTTTTTCTATGGTTAATGGATGGCTTGTGAAGAGCTCCTTTGATAGCGTTAAAAGGAGAATTCTCTCACGAAGAATCCTCAACGAACTCTCACGGTTTCGGAATGTTCGAGCATTGGACGCGAACCAGGAGTCGAGCCCCGCTGAAGTAGAACTCAATAACATGGGCGCTTCGCGACAGCCACAAAGACAGCCTATCACAATTATCATACCGGCGGACGAAAGCTTCAGGCTTGCAACGCCTGTCTCGAATCTTAATATGGACTACAGTAGAGCTCTGGTGTCGAATATTACTGTATCTCGACACGAAAGAACAATACCTAGTTTTAACGTTATTGTTAGTGATACGCCGACAGAAGCGTCAGATGCGCCTTCGACATTGCACAGTGAAACGACGACTTTTGTGTAAATAAAACCCTGGCTTTCATAATTAGTATGACTAGTAACTATGTCTATGTGTTTAAATTATATTGATTCCGGACTATCTTAACAAGCTAGTCTTCCCACTGAAGGCCTATTCCTGGTCCTAACATTGCCGCTATCAGAACCGAATCACGGTAATACTAGTTGCAACTTAAGTGAGCTTTATAACAATTGCGGTAATACTAGTGGTAACTTAAGACAACTTTAGAACAATTGCGGTAATACTAGTGGTAACTTAAGACA